>CAUYQU010057573.1:0-25230 GCA_963574635.1 Cheracebus regulus
GCACACTGACGGAAGCATAAGAAGAAGCATGCTACCAGAGACAGCTTCCTAGCCTCTACCCTGCTGCTGTAGTGATAATAAAAGTTATAAGCACCATTTTCCTCGGAGTCGTGTGGTCCTTGCCGGCCGAGGTCCGCGACATTCCCCAATGAATAGAACCCCATTTGGCCAAGTAAACTTCAGAAAAAAACCTTAAAATCTTAGTTCCCTGCCATGATGGGATAGGAAGTCAGACATGCCTCGTTATAACCTCTCCTTTTTGTGGTTTAGACACAACAACTGACCAGCATTAACATTCAAATAGAGATCATAAGACTGACAGAACCGACTCTGTGTGGCAATGAGATACCAAATTATAAACAAGACCTACGCCCTTGCCAGGCAAGGGTTAGATCCAAATCCCTACACTTAAAGAATAAACCATGTCCTAACTGCCATAAGGCTTTTCTTTTTCTCCAGCAGCTAAACAAGCACTGAGCTGGAGATAAGCAACATTAACACAATTACAACTCATCCAGTTCAGAAAGGCTGACTCCCTGTTCTGCCAGTCAGAACTGCAGCGTTGATTGGACAAAAGACTGATCTCAGTAACTGCCTCCTGATAAGAAAACCACCAACCATGAACTGGTTCTGACCAGTTTGTGGAGGCTGCACACTTGCCTGCCTTTGTGTCCTAAAAAGACCTTTGGATATATAGGGACTAACTGTAATGCATTTATTTAAATGTTAAGTCTCCACCCCAAAGTGAACATGGGTCATTTGCTACATGCAGACTTTCTCAGTACACATGTGTCAGTTCTATCCCTTCATGAATATTCATAGATCCTCCTGCAACCTGTCGAATATGTCTGTTTAGCCAACCTGTTTAGCACAAAGCTCCCCAACCCCTCCTCCTTTGCAGTGCCTATCTTTGTTCTGGGCCAGAGCCTGTCCTTTCCAGCCTACTGGATGGCCACCTTGAAGGCTGTAACATTCTGTAAGAAATAAGATCTCTTTTTCTCTTTCTAAACTTATAATTCTTTTTTTAAGTTAGCAAAGGGGACCAAATGTCAATAGAATGTGTGTACTTCTAGAAGCTGAAAATGGCAAGGAAATAACTTCTCTCCTATAGACATGAGCGGGACATGGATAAATTGATTTTACCCCAGTGAGACTCATTTTACACTTAACTGTAAGATGATAAATTTGTGTTGCTTTAAAACCACTAAATTTGTGGAAAATGTTGTAGCAGCAACTGGAAATAAAGCAATATTCATTTCAAAAAGATAACCTAAAGCCTATTTAAATTTTAAGAAATATTAAGGACCCAACAACATTTTCAAATATAATAATATAATATGCTCTGGATTAATTTATATATACAGATATAAAAATGAAAGCTAGAAGAAGAATCTTTTCAGAAAAGGCCAAGAATCTGGCATGAATAAAGAATATTTTACCATACAATGGTTCTTTGCTAGAACACAAACTACTGTTCTACATGTGATAATACTTTCCCTCCATGAAAATACAGTCAATATAATTAAAACATTCTGTGTCAAATTCCTTAGCCCTGGTTGACTCACCTTTCATTTGCAAACTTGGAGGCAATCTGGTGCTGAATACTGTAGCTCTAGGCAGCCCTCAATCTTCAGGGCTTAATTATAATAGCTTTATTAACACAGAGTACAGTTAGCCAGAGGTTTTTAGTTCTAGGAGATGCAGGCCTGATGTGGGAAAGATCAACTTGTACTTAGAAACTTTGACTAACCTGCATACTATCAAACTGGCTCTCGTAGACAGGTACAGACTTAACAGAAGAAACAGAATGCCTCCTTATACCCAGTGGGTTTACATTTTCTGTAATTTAACTGTCACTAGACAAAACCATCAATCCAAGGCAATTCCTGGTTACTTCTAACACTTTTGATCCAGGAACTGGACTTATCCTTCTGGGCGAGGGCGATGAATACAGGAGGACAAGGTTCACACAGCACCTACAGGTGAGCAGCTGTGGAAAGTGTTCAAATGAGTTCCAGATTTGAGTGAAGGGAAGAAACACACCTTTGGTTTTTAAGCCAGAAAAATGTGCCTATTCAATCACATGCCCATGAATTTATAAATAAGAACCATGAAGGAAAACAATCCCAATTAAATTGTTAAATATTTTATGAATTATCATCATCTGTGTTGCATCTTATTCAGGGTTTATCATGACCGACATCAATTATATTACCAGTTTTTTTTTTTTTGTTTTACTACAGATTTTTTTTTTTTTTTTTTTTTTTACCTCATAAGCTCTTGCAGTTTCTTAGGCTAAACTCAAAACCAGGTGCTTAAAACCTATCTTTTATTCTCAAAACCAAATATCATCCTTTTTCTAGAATTAATTAATTTCAGAAGATATTTGCTACAATAAAATGTGTAATTATTAAAGAATTTAAGCATTTTTAAAAGTACTTATAAGAGTATATAACAAACCTGCATGTTCTGCATATATACCCCTGAATTTAAAGTATAATGAAAAAACAGAAAAAAAAAGTTATGAAATTATTTCAGGGTTCACATTCTTAATTTTAGGCATACAAAAATGTATTTTTATTATATAACCTAACTAAATGAGTTTAGTAAATATTTTCCCCCTGATTTTTTTTTTAACCTAACTAAATGAGTTTAGTAAATATTTTCCCCCTGATTCTTTTTTTTTTTTTTTTTTTTTTTTTTTTGTGAGGAAGTCTCACTCTGTCACCAGGCTGGAGGGCAGTGGCCCAATCTTGGCACACTGCAACCTCTAACTCCCTGGTTCAAGGGATTTTCCTGCCTCAGCCTCTGGAGTAGCTGGGACTGCAGGCCCACGCCACCACACCCAGCTAATTGTTTGTATTTTCAGCAGAGGTGGAATTTCACCATGTTGGCCACATGGTCTGGATCTCCTGACCTGGCGATCCACCCACCTCAGCCTCTCCAAGTGCTGGGATTATAGGCGTGAGCCACTGTGCCCCGGCCTCTCCTGGATGTTTTCTACTCAGACTTGGAAGGACTCTCAGATATGAGCCAGGAACAGTGGCTCACTCCTATAATCCCAGCACTTTGGGAGGTTGAGGCTATAGGGTCGCTTGAGCCCAGGAGCTTGACAGCAGGCTGGGAAAGATGGTGAAACCTTATCTCTACAAAAACAAAAACAAAAAAAATTAGTTGGACCTGGTGGTGGCTCCTACCTGTGACCCCAGCTACACGGGAGGATGAGGAGGAGGATTGTTTGAGCCCAGGAGTTCCAGGCTACCAACACTTTTCTTGTAAAACTGAAGAAACTGAATCTAGGAAACTGAAGATGAGCAAGGTCACCAGGTGGTCAGCAGTGCAGCCTCATGTGGCTACACGACAGGAACCTGCAGACTCTCTTTCTCAAAGACAGCTCTGCTTTTCTGATGTCATTGTTAGTGACATGTTCTAAGAACAAATACATGAAAGTTCTTTAACTTATGCACAAATACTTTACTTAAGATACCAAGTTAGACAGTGTGCCTGACTTTACAAAAAGGGCAAATATTCATGTGTGAGAAATTGAAAGATATTTTACACACAATAAAATAACCCATCTTAATAAATTAAATGAACTAGTTTAGCATTCACTCAATAGACACTGCCATAGTTTTTAAATTATAAGAAAGGAAAAACAATGAAAATATCCTGTAAATTACTTTTGTTTATTTAAATAATCTGGGCTATAATAATTTACGCCATGTTTCTAAATTTAACACTATCCTAGAACTAAATCAAATAGTAAAAAACAAAACAGCAGAACTTTTATTTCCAAATAACATAGATGTCCTAAATTAAATATAAAGCATTGCCACTTATAATACTGATCAGGTACTAAACTGTTTTTAGTTATTTAAGCAAACATGCTTTTTCTACTTGCTATGTCAAGATTTTTAAAAGAACTTAAAATCATTAATTCATTTAGTATTCATAACAAACCTATCATATCAGCCCTATCATGTTTGCACTATTATTATCTGTAATTTATGATAAAGAAATTATTCTCTCTGCCTAAGACATGGCAAATTCAAATACTGGGACTATAGCTTCACATTCTATTTGCAGCATGCTGAGCTCCATCGTTGATACCACTACATTGCGTTTAGACTGATATTCATTAGAAGACAAATCCTGGCCGGCTGTGGCGGCCCACGCCTGTAATTACAGCACTTTGGGAGGTCAAGGTAGGCGGATCACCTGAGGTCGGTAGTTCAAGACCAGCCTGATCAACATGGAGAAACTCTGTCTCTACTAAAAATACAAAATTAGCCGGGCATGGTGGCGCATGCCTTTAGTCCCAGCTACCCAGGAGGCTTAAGCAGGAGAATGGTTTGAACCCAGGAGGCGGAGATTGTGGTGAGCCAAGATTGCACCATTGCACTCCAAGCTGGGCAACAAGGGTGAAACTCTGTCTCAAAAAAATAAAATAAAATAAAAATAGAGGGCAAATCCTAAGGTAGATCTGAAAAATGCTTACACAAATCTGAAATCAATTGCAAATACGCAATGTATTATTGTATTTAATAATAATAAATAGATTAGGCTTTAATTATTTGCTAACATACTTAACATGTAATTATATATACACACATATATATACAGTGTATTGCAAAATATTTTATATATAAGAGATACGATAAAGTAAATAAATTGTGCTCTACCAGATATATCATAATATTTGTATAAAATATGTACATAAAATAACACAATCAGGATCAGAATAGAATTCTAAAAATTTTAACATGCTGCAGAGATGAATGCAATTACAGGAGTAAAAGTAACCTTCTGGAAATCTTGAGTTGAAAAAGTAATTCATGTAAGCACAGGAAAATCACTTAACAAGGACATGCAGAAAGTATATTTTGGCAAGTTTATTTACTAGTTCAGTTTTGAGTGAAACTTTGAGGAAAAAGTTGTTAGCGTCAAAGAAAGCTACATTAATTAAATGAGGTATCTAGAATAATGAAGGGACTGACTCCTTGCTGTTCCTTGAACAGCGCCTTTGTGTTTGCTGTTTTCTTTTCTCAAATGCCTTTTCTCAGATATCACTTAGCTTATTACTCATGTCCAGTCACTTCTGCATTTAAACATCATGCTATTATGTAGTTCTGTTTTTACCACTCTACTAAAAAATGGTGACCCACTCCCATTCTCTATGTCCTATTTTATTCATAATTTACAGCACTTATTATTTGTTCATTGTTCACTTATTATTTGTTCATTTCTTCTTCCTCCTCCAAACAGTAATCCTCTGAAATCTGGGAGACTGACCCTGACTTATAGCTGGCATTAAATGAAAATATTAATCTAATACATTTTAGGCCAAGGTAACATGATGATGTCATGTTTAATACCACCCTCCATGGTGCTACCAAGTCAACAGATTATACGTTAAAAATAATATTTAAAAATTAAAAAGAAATTTCTATAAAAATGCAATCAAAATTGAAACATGGTTCTAAAGCAAAGAGAGGCAGAGCCAATGAGTCATATTCATCCTGCAGAATAATGTGTCCTACTCCAAATGAGCCTCAGAAGTGGAATAACTACAGCCCCAACCATAATCATGATTATGAACTAGGGCCCTGGATATTTAGTTGAAGACAAATTTAAAAATCCTTGATTCTGATATGTGGAGGGCTGAGCAGAGAGAGAATTTAATTTAATACAAACCTGCAAACCAAATATTAAAAACAAATAAGAAAGCTAATGTTAAAGACACCTCTACCTACAAAAAAAATCAACAATTAGACAATGAAATCATTCAAGTTTTTTTTTTAATGGCAGAACAGTTTTAAAATGAATTTGAAATAAGTATGTTTAAAATAAAGGATAAAAATGAAATAACATATCATAGAAGACAAGAAAAAAGGTAACAAAATAAAAAATAAATGAAACAAGAACATGTGGAGTATAAAAAAAAGTGAGAAAATTAGAAAACCTCAAAAAAAAAAAATGTCAAGATAGGTTAGAATCAAAAGGAGAGAGATATTGAGCCAAGTGTATATTTGGAGAAATGTTTTTCATTTAAGACCTGTGGGAATACACATCATCTATTTTTGGAACATCAGAAAGCCAGAGTAAGTGGAGGAAAGATCAATAAAGAAAGACATGATCGAGGTGTTTAGGACTAAAAAATACAATAATGATTAAAAAGCTCTAAGGCAGTTTAATAGGAGCTCCAGAAAAATACTCTTCTCCAAAAACAAAGAACGAAAACCGTGAAGGAATTATGCAGAAGTAGAGATAAAAGAGAAAATAGGCAAGAATGTTCTCCATTAAATACAGACCATCTTTGAAAAATGAACTACAAAATATACTTCAAAAGAAGTAAAGTGGTTGGCAGAAGAAATGTGGTCCCACAAATATAGAGGACATAGTAAATAATTAACTTTTGACTATTAAATAATAGTGTTTTGTCATTTAAAAAGTTGGAGAAATTATAAAGAATAGCATGAGAGATGAGGCAGATGAATGTTCAACATGAATCATGGTAAGGTTCTTGCCACCTTCCAGGAAGGGATAGATACTGAACAGCTTTAGTTTTTATAGAAGGGAAATGTCTGTTACTATGACAGTAGCTTTAGATCGAGAGGGGTACGTGGAAGCAACTACCAGTGTGCAAAACAGAGAAGAATGAAAGCAAAGAGGAAGGAAGAAGAAAGTAAGCGGCGATCAAATAAACAATTGCTACTCAAGATGGATCTCCAAACAAAGACTCTGCCACTCAGTCTACTGTAGCATCCAAGAGACTCTGGAGTGGGATTCACTTGTCTTGAATCCTGGCACTCCAATACTATTTGAGCTTGGGCAATTGACATAACCGCCCTAAATCGGGGTGTCTTTTTCTTTGATATGAGAATCACCGTGCCATTGTCCTTATAGGCTTATTGTGAATATTAAATTAGATAATGCTCATTAAAAGAACAGTTGTTAACACTGATTAAGCATTTCATTTAACAATACTGATGTAAACAAGAAGAAAAAGTAGGAGAAATTAATATTTTTAGCAAAGACGGTAGAGACCAACACAATTTGAGCCAAAATATAGAAAAAATGCTAAAAGAAAATCATATGTTTTTAAATATGTTTTTTATATACATACATGTTTACATATGTATCATATGTGTTTATATATGTGTGTGTATCATGGATAAAGGAAAATAAATTTTTGATGTACTTCTAATTCCTTTAAATTATTTTAAAGTTATAAAGTTTTAAAACATTTCAGGTCAAAATCTAAGTTGACAGCTCATTATTGAAAGTTTTAATATATCTGCTCAAATTTTGCTGAATTAAAATAGAAAAAGATTATGGTCTTTTTATGTGTGTGCGTGCTAGGAAGATTATTGTTTATTTCAATTTTACCAGTGAAACAACAGAATTTGATATTTTGGAGCTCAAATACAGACTTCTGGAACAGACTCAACGGCATAGGCATGCTTTTCCTGATTCCTCCCTGATAAGCACAACTCTATCGCTGGAAATGATTCAAGAAGTAAACACGGAAGAGCTCAGAAAGGTAGTAAGAAGAAGGTAGCTGGTTTGGAACCCCAGGCCTAAGAGAACAGCATAGGTTGGGCATTTTATGTCCTAGTACCCAACAGAAGATGACCCAGACCCCCAATCCAGCAGCAGAAGGCAGCTGAGGTAGCCTCGTTCTTCTCCTGGATATCAAACAGGAGTCTGGACAACAGGTGAGCCAGACACCACTGGTGAGGGAGATCATTCAGGAGATTTGCTAACACTGAGTGACCAGGAAAAGCCTTATTCTCCATCCCCCCATGCATGATGATTCCCTCCATGCCAAGAGATACTGAGATGGAAGATCTGAGCAGAGGTGGGTAAGGGACCAGCATGGGACACAGTCTCAAGTGTCCTGGCCCAGGAAGCCTCTTTGATCTTGCAGGCCTGAGACCCACCTGCTCAACCCAGAGACTGTGGAGCAAACTGGGAAGGGGCAGAGGAGGTGGCATGAATAAGGGAATCCTGCCACAAAGGTGTCCAACTCAGAAAGTTTGGTCCATCCCAAATAATCAAGGAGGAATACTCCTTCAGTGCTGAGACAGGAAGCTTCTTCATGACCCGAGGCTCCCTTCTCCCACCAAGAAACACTCTGCAGGCATGATGAGGATAATACGGGAATATTATGAACATCTTTATGTTTACAAATTCCACAACTTCAAAGAAATGGAATAATTCCTTGAAAACCATAAACTCAAAACCTAGTCAATGTAAAATATTTAATTTATATAGTTCCTTAACCATTAATGCCATTGAAGTTATAATTAAAGACTTTGAAAAAGAAATCTCTGAGCCCAGGTGAAATTATCAGAAAATTCTAATATTTAAAGAAAACATAATACTAATTATAAGGAAAACAGAAAAGAAGGAAACACTTTTCTATTCATCTTATGATGCCAGTATTATGACACCAAAATCTAACAAATATAATACCAAGAAATATATATATATATGTCAATATCTGTCATGAATTTAGCCAAAGAAATTGTCAACTAAATTTAGCAAACCAAATCCAACAATGGATAGAATTAATTATGCACCATAACCAAATGTGATTCATTCCAGGTTTGGTAACCTGGTTCAATATTTGAAAATCAATTGATATGAAGCACCATGTAATGAGGTAGAGAAGAAAACAATCATCCGATCACAGCAATTGTGACCAAAAAGATATTTAATAAAATCTAACACTCACTGATGATAAACAGCTTCTATCAAAATAAGAATAAAGAACTACCTCAACTCCACAAAGAGCATCTTGAAAAAACCTGAAGCTGATGTCACATATAATGTTGGAAGTCTGAATACTTTTCCCCTAAGATATTGAACAAAGTAAAAACGTCTTCTGTCAGTACTCTTATTCAAAATAGTGCTAACTATTTTACCCAAAGCAGTCAGGCAAGTAAAATAACTAAAAGACAAATAGGAAAGAAATAAATTGCTTCTCTTTGAAAACGACAAGATTGTTTACATTTTAAAAATCCTGAGAAATCTAAAAAAAAACGTTCATGGAACTAATAAATGAATTAGAACTAAGCAAGTTCAGAAGAGTCTTGGGATAAAAGATCAACACAAAAAACAATCATATTTCTCCATACTAAAAATGACTGCTCCTATTATTTTAGTCACCCAGAGAAAATTAAATATGTAAGTGTACACTTAAAATATGCATAGGGCCAGGTACAGTGACTCATGCCTGTAATGTCAGCACTTTGGAAGGCCAAAGTGGGAGGACTGCTTGAAGCTACGAGTTCCAGACAAGCCTAGGCAACAAAAGGGAGGCCCTGTCTCTACAAAAGATTAAATTTTTGTTTTTCAGTTGGCAGGGTGGAATGGCACACACTTTGGTGGCATATACTTGTGGCCCCAGTTACTTGGAAGGCTGAACTGGGAAGATTGCTTGAATTCAGGAGTTTGTGGCTGCAGTGAGCTATGATCATGTTACTGTACTCCAGCCTGGGCAACAGAGTGAGTGTTTCTAAAATAAACAAACAACAAACAAAAACACGTATAAAATTGGTATGCTGAAAACTACAGAACCACTGAAGAAAGGAATATTTAAAAGATCTAAATAATAGCAAGAATTACTGTGCTCAAGGATTGGAAGTCTCTTGATAAAGATGTCTATTCTCTCCCAAATTGGTTTACAATTTTAATGTTATTCCCATCAAAATTACGGCAAGGATTTTGTAGACATACAGATGCTTTTTCTAAAATTTATAGAAAGGTATAGGCCCTAAAATAACCACAATGACCTTGAGCTATAATAATCATTCCAATAAAAATGAAGTGGGAATCATTACTCTGATTTTAAGGCTTACTCCACAAAAGCTACAGTAGTCAAGATAGTGTAACTGGTGGAAAGACAGACATACAGATCAATAAAACACAATGGAGAACCCAGAAATTCACCAGCACAAGTATGTTCAGCTGATTGTTGACAAAAGTACAAAAGCATTTCAAGGAAGTAAGGACAGCCTATTCAACAAGTAAAGCCAAGCAATTGGACATTCATTGGTAAAAATTGAACATCAACCTAATCCTCAGAACTTGTACAAAACTCAATGAAAAATGGGTAACGGACTTAAATGTAAAACATAAAACTATGAAATTTCTAGGGGAAAAAAGACACAGGAAAAAAATCTTTGAGATCTAAGGCCAGGCAAAGAACTTTTAGACTTGGTAACAAAAGCATGATCATAAAAGGAAATAGAAGTAAAGTGGACCTCATTAAATGTAAAAATTTTGTTCTGTGAAAGACTTAGTAAAGAGAATGAAAATATAAAAGGCATACTGGGAGCAAATAGTGCCAGCTAAAATACCTGTCAAAGAACTAGTATCTAGGCTATACGAAGAATTTCAGCAACAACGAATAAACAAAAAAATCCAATCAGAACTGGCAAACAAAAATCCAATTAAACCCAGTTAAAAAGGGAGAGGAACTGTAAGCAGTAAACTGTAAGGAGTTTCACTTTGGAATGTTGGCAATGTTTTTTTGAACTAGAGATCGTTATTGCACAACACTTGAATGTACTAAATTGTTAACTTTTAAATGGTAATTTTTTTTTTTCTAGACAGTTTCACTCTTGCCCCACAGGCTGGAGTGCACTGGCTCGATCTTGGCTCACTGCAACCTCTGTTTCCAGGGTTCAAGAGATTCTCCTGCCTCAGCCTCTCGAGTAGCTGGAAATACAAATGCCCACCACCACGCCCTGCTAATTTTTGTATTTTTAGTAGAGACAGCATTTTGCCATGTTGGCCAGGCTGGCCTCAAACTCCTGACCTCGGGTGATCCACCCACCTCAGCCCTCCAACATACTGGGATTAACTGCATGCGTCACAGCGCCCACCAGTTACTTCTATGTCATATGAATTTCACCTCAATACATGTGACAAAAAGAATCTCTCATAAAGAGCTCTCAGGGAAGCATCATCATGAACCTACCAGAATGGCTAAAATAAGAACAATCAAGTATTAACATCAAATGCTGGTGAGGCTGTGGAGATCTGGATCCTCATACATTGCTGGTAGGTAATGTATAATGGCACAGACACTCTGGAAAACAGGTTGGTAGCTTGTAATAAAACAACCATGCACTTATGAAACGAATCAGAAATTTAACTCTTGGGCATTTATCCCAGAGAAATGAAATCTTATTTTCACTCAAATACCTTCTCTTAAATGTGCACAACAGCTTTACTATACTGGCCAAAACCTAGGAACAACCAATATGTCCTTAAGCATGTGGATGGTTAAACATATTGTGGCACATGGCTATCATGGAATACTACTCAGCAATAAGAAGGAGCTAACTCTTGATATATACAATAACTCAGATGAATGTCTAGGGAATTATGCTTAGTGAACAAAAGCCAATCCAAAAAGGCTGCATAATGTGTTATTACATTTGTAGAACATTGTTGAAATAAAATAATTATACAAATGGAGAATAGATTCACATTTGTTACAGATTAGAGATGGAGGTGGGGGTGGAATCTGGAGGAGAACCATGAAGAGGCTGGATGTGAATCTAAAAGGGCAACATGAGGGAGCTTTCTGGTAATGAAACTGTAGTAGATACAATAGATGCAGAAAAGGCTGTCAGTGCAATTCAGCCTCCTTCATGCATGGCTTAAGGGCACGGCTACATTCTGAGAAACGCATTCTTATGTGACTTTGTTATTGTGCATTCCTCTGGTAGAATTCAGCTGTGAATCTGTCTTGTCCTGGGCTTTTTTGATTGTTAGGCTATTTATTATTGCCTCAATTTCAGAACTCACTATTGGTCTGTTCAGGGATTCAATTTCTTCCTGCTTCGGTCTTGGGAGGGTGTATGTGTCCAGAAATTTATCCATTTCTTCTAGACTTTCTAGTTCATGTGCATAGAGGTGTTGATAGTATTCTATGATAGTTGTTTGTATTTCTGTGGGGTCAGTCATGATTGACTCAATATATGCAAATCAATAAATGTGATTTATCACATAAACAGAACTAAAGACAAAAACCACATGATTATCTCAATAGATGCAGAAAAGGCCTTCAGTGCAATTCAGCCTCCTTCATGTTAAAAACGCTCAATAAACTGGGCATTGAAGAAACATACCTCAAAATAATAAGAGCCATATATGACAAACCCACAGCCAATATCACACCGAATGGGCAAAAGCTAGAAGCATTCATTCCCCTTGAAAACCTACACATGATAAGGATGCCACCTCTCACCACTGCTATTCAACATAGTATTGCACATATTGCACATTCTGGCCAGGGCAATCAGGCAAGAGAAAGAAATAAAAAATATTCAAAAGGAAGACAGAAAGTCGAATTATCTTTGTTTGCAGATAACATAATCCTATATCTAGAAGACCTCATAGTCTCAGCCCAAAAGCTTCTAAAGCTGATAAGCAACTTCAACAAAGTCTTGAGATACAAAATCAGTGTGCAAAAATGGCTAGCATTCTTATATACGACCAATAGGCAAACAGAACCAAATCATAAATGAACTCCCATTCATAACTGCTACAAAAAGAATAAAATACCTAGGAATACAGCTAACAAAGGAAGTTATAGATCACTGCTCAAAGAAATCAGAGAAGAAACAAACAAATGAAAAAAACAGTCCATGCTCCTGGATAGGAAGAAAAAATATTGTGAAAATTGCTATACTGCCCAAAGTAATTTATACATTCAATGCTATTCCCACTAAGCTACTATTGACATTCTTCACAGAATTAGAAAAAAAACTACTTTAAAATTATATGGACCCAAAATAAAGCACAAATAGCCTACACAATCCTAAAAAAATGAACAAAGCTGGAGGCATCATGCTACCAGACTTCAAACTATACTGCAAGGTTACAGTAACCAACAGCATGGTACTAGGACAAGAATAGACATATAGAACAATGGAACAGAATAGAGAACTCAGAAATAAGACTGCAAACTACAACCATCTGATCTTTAACAAACCTGGCATACACAAGCAATGGGGAAAGGATTCCTTTTTTAATAGCTCGGATAACTGGCTGGCCATATGCAGAATTGAAATTGGACCCCTTCCTTACACCATATACAAAAATTAACTGAAGATAGATTAAAGACTTAAATGTAAAACCCAAAACTATAAAAATTCCAGAAGAAAATGTAGACAATACCATTCAAGACATTGGCATGGGCAAAGATTTCACGAGGAGAATGCCAAAAGCAATTGCAACAAAAGCCAAAATTGACAAATGGCATCTAATTAAACTAAAAAATGTCTGCACAGCAAAAGGAAGTATCATTGGAGTGAACAGGTAACCTACAGAATGGGAGAAAATGTTTGCAACATACCCATCTGACAAAGGTCTAATATAAAGTCTGCAACGAATGTAAGCAAATTTACAAGAAAATAAAAATAACCCTATTAAAAAGTGGGCAAAGGACATAAACAGATATTTCTTAGAAGAAGACATACATGTGACCAACAAATATATGAAAAAAGCTCAACATTACTGATCATTAGATAAATGCAAATCAATTCACAAGCTATTATTTCACACCAGTCATAATGGTGATTATTTAAAAGTCAAGAACAACAGATGCTGATAAGGCTGGTAGAAATAGGAACACTTTTACACTGTTGGTGAGAATGTAAATTAATTCAACAATTGTGGATGACAGCATAGCAATTCCTCAAAGACTTAGAACCAGAAATACCATATGGTTCAGCAATCTCATTACTGGGTATATACCCAAAAGAATATAAATCACTGAAACCCTATTCATAACAGCAAAGACATGGAATAAACCTAAATGCCCATCAATGATAGAGTGGATAAAGAAAATGTAGTACATATACTCCATGGAGTGCTATGCAGCCATGAAGAGGAATAAGATCATGTTTTTTGCAGGGACATGGTTGGAGTTGGAAGCTGTTATCCTCAGCAAACTAATGCAGAAACAGAAATGCAAACACCACATGTTCTCACTCATAAGTGGGAGCTGATTGATGAGAACACATGGACACATAGCAGAAAACAACACACACTGGAGCCTATGGGGGCAGAGGAGAGCATCAGGAAGAATAGACAATGGATGCTAGCCTTAATACCTAGGTGATGGGATGATCTGTGCAGAAAACAATGGCACTCGCTTACCTATGCAACAAAACTCCACGTTCTGCACATGTACCCCTGAACTTAAAAGTTGAAAAAATACATTTGTAATATTTTTGACATATATAAATCAATAATGCTTCTAAAGTATTAAAAATCTATTTTGTTAATAAGTGAAAATATGTGCCTTAAAATCTTATGTAAAATATTTTGATCAAATTTCTTCTGTCCCTGCCCTCCCCATGATAGACACCCATGATAAACAAAGTTGAGTGCAGAAAGACATTTTGTGTTCAAAAGAAGTTATTTGAATAAATACTTTCTCCAAACAAAGTTTTTAATGGGTTAAAGTTTTCTTAGTATTTCGTGTTAGATTATTTTTTATTTGGATTTATTATTTTAATTTCATAGAGTTTCCATTTTTCTGGAAGGTATGTATGACAAACACATATATTTTTCTCTTTGCACTTATTTTATGACTTAATTATTTTAATGAAAAAGATATGAGGAAGTGAATTTTCAGACTATGTACCCTGTAAAATTATGTATCATGTAAAACTGAATTTAGTGACTTACAGATTAATTCAAAATAAGTAGCCTCTAACTTTGTCTATTTATTATTTACTTACTGATCTTAATATGCCTCTCCATTCATTCTGTAAAAGAGAAATCAATATTTAAAAGCTGTAATTTTATCTTTATAGGCATCTGCTAGAGGCAGTTGTTTACTTAAATAACAGAAAATGCAAGTTAGATATGTCAGGCTATTATTTAGCATATCCTTTTTTTCAGAGTCTATATTAACAGAGATTTAGCTATTTTCCCATGGTTATTTATCATTCTTTTTTTCTTTGTCATCATTTATTTTGGGCACACACTCACCACGGAAAGTATTTTCCATATAATCATGAAGAAATATATTATTAATGAATTCTCTTTATTCAGCGTTCATAAGATCACACAGTAGTAAAATACTTTATTTACATGATAGCTTAATCACAAATCTTAAGTATTCTGTATTATCTATATTTAGAACAAAGTTATCCTTGCTTTTATTATATAATGAGGTCCAGAGATAGAAACTGTTGTATGTGAAGATTGGTAATGATCATAGAAACACAACTAAAAATAAAAAAAGATTTCTACATAATTGTCAATGAACATAAAAACATCATTTTTAAAAGCAGTTCTCTTTGTTCTGTCAGATTTAAATTGTGAGCATTCAAAAGTCAGTGATGCTAGTGAAACAGCAGTTTCACCAGAAATCCAGGAATCAGGGCAGGCCTGGGACAGCAACTGGCCAGATAGGCTGCCTTGAGCCTGTGCTTCCACTTTTTAAATGAAAAGAGATAAAGTCATAGTTTCTAACAAGAAGCCACACCATGAAAATATATTTGCAAAACCTGGGCAGTTCTAGTTTAGCTCAAGACTCTGATAAATTTTAAAACTCTCAGTACCCTATTTTTCCTGTTCAATAAGAAAAGTCAACTTAATTCAAGTAATATTTAATTGAAACAAGGAAGTACATTGTTTCTTCGGACAAAATAGCAAAAAAAAAAAATAGGGATGCAAACAGATCAGCTACAGATATTAATATATGTAAATATAATTAGCAACACATATAAAAGATTGTACAAAGGCAATTAGGGATAATTGTGTGTTTACTAGAATGTGAGAATATTATAATATTACATTTTCAAATACTATGTCATAAATGCACCTTGAAGCAAAAAGAGTCTATTGGCAAGACAATGCTGTTAAGAAATCCAAAATCATCTAAAAGAATACTGAAAGTTATCTAGATACAGAGAGTTGCATGGTACACTAAGCAAACTCTAAATATAACCACGTTCAGTTTATTTATTTTCTTGTACCATAGAACACTGCTTTTACTAAAAAACTACTTAATCAAAATGCTATGGCTTTCACTCATTTTTCACAGTTGCCATTTGATATAGTCAATAATTTTTAGGCACACAGAATATGGTACCTTGTTGCATATTATAAACTGCCACTTAACAAACTTGGCAGATTATACCAACTTAAGATTTTACCTGATAATAAAGCAATAGAAATCTTTCCTTCTAGCAAAGAAGCTAGAACATGTTACATAAATCATTCTATGTAATCTAGTAAGGTTTTTTGAAAGATTCTACCAATATTTCTTTAAAAACTACATCACATTAAGAAAACGTGTTCTCAGGAGTGTGAAACTCAGGAAATACTACTATTATGACAATTACAAATCCAATGCCAGCTGGAGAACACCTTTAATTTGTTTAGTCTCTATTTAGCCACTTAATTTTCAAGGATTATCACTGAACTATAAAACAGGTAAATGAAGGGCTGCGCTCACACAGAACATCCAGGGTTAAGTTCAAATTCAAACCCACATAGTAGTTTGTTTCTACATCTCTGTGCTTTCTTTCCTCTATACCAAGAACAAAACTATCTGTATAAGAAGCATAATATAAAAGCAAAATTATCTTGCTGATTTTATTAATTTCATCTTACTCCTTTAAAAATCAAATTTTTTGGTGATCCCAGCACTTTGAGAGGTCTAGGTGGGTGGATCACTTGATGTCAGCAGTTTAAGATAAGCCTAGTCAACACGGCAAAACCCCATCTCTATTAAATACAAAAAATTAGCCCACAAACACCTGTAATCCCAGCTACTCATGAGGCTACGGCAGATTTGCTTGAACCTGGGAGGCAGAAGCTGCAGTGAGCTGAGATCGTGCCACTGCACTCCACTCTGGGTAACAGAGAGAGACTCTATTTCAAAAAAAAAAAAAAAAAGCAGATTTTTCATACACTGAAGTTCCTTCTAGCTTTTCTGGGAGGCTTTCTCCTTCATTTACTCCTCTTCCCTCCATCACTAAGCTTCCCCTCCCTACTGGTTCCAGGTACACCTAAAACTGTGCTCTGATTCATACAGTTTTAAAACAGGCTACTGAGCATCTTCCCACTGTATCTGCCAAAAAAATTCTCAGTAAAGGTTGTCTGGAGTTTCTCCAGTACACACACATATACAGACAAACACGCCCCTTCCTCAGTTCATTCTTCAACAACACACTGATGTCTTCTCCTTCCTCATCTTCACCATTACTGTCAGTGATACCTAGGACTCCATCTTGCAAATTCCAACGGGCATTTTTAAATTTTTTCAATCTCTCAACATATTTGACTACTTCATCCTGCATCAGACAGTTAAGCAGTTTTTGAGAGACTGTCCATGCTCTCCAAATTTTCCTTCCACCTCAGCTCTGGTTTTCCGCTTTTTTTCCTCCTCTGCTGGGCCTTTACTGGAGGGCCTCAGAGTTCATTCAGTCCTGAGGTCTGTTCTCTTTTTGTTACATTAATACCGCTTAATGATACATGCTGTCATATCACTCTCACAGCACTAGGCCAAAATAGCGTGCTTACCTGACTTCTTCATTTAAATATCCAGTAATCCTTTCAAAACCAACAGGCTCAAATGAAGCTCTTGAACTCTCTTCAAACCCAACAGGCTCAGCTGAAACTCTTAAACTCCACCTTTTATGTATGTGATCCTCAGGTTTCCATAGCACCATCAATGATAGAACCATTTATGGTTTTGCTTTTCTCATTTATTACTCACCCAAATCTTACCCTTTGGCAAGATCATGAACATGTATGCATTTCTTCATCTTCCCTATCACCTTTTAGTTCCAGAACCCATCATCTCTGGAGTTTTCCTCTGGCTCTTCCTCATCCACACCTTCTCTATACAGCACATAAAGTGATATTATTAAAATGTGATTTAAATAATTTCACACTATTCCACCTTCAGATCCTTAGCTTACTTCTCATTGCATGTAAGGTAAAATCCCAGCTCTTTATTAGGAACTCTAATGGCCCTGAAGAATGTGACCTTCTCTTGCCTTTCCAAATGAAGTTATTCCACCTCTTTCTTTGCATCCAAGCTACTGTCTCCACTACTCTTTCTGTTCCTTCATCACATCAAGACTTTTCTACCTTTGGGATTTTGATATTTATCATTTTGCTTGTATCTTCCCAAGTCTGGTCTTTCAGCAAAAATGCTACCTTCTTAGAAGAAGTGTCTTTTCCAATTATCCTTACTGATGTTTTATTTTCTTCAAACATTAATCATGTTCTTTATATTGCTTGTTTTTTGGCTCTCTTGAGTTTTCATTTTATTCATTCTGTTATGTTTTCTACACTGAATTCAACTTCAATGAAGGCTCTTATATCCCTGGGCTTAGTACATGCTCAATTAATAATTGATTTAAATGAATAAATAAATCTTGAAAAAAATCACTAAAAGCACATGTTCCCCTTTTAAATATGTTGTTTCTTTGCTTGTTTAACCAGTTTGTTTGTAGCTTTTAGTTACTTTAAGTAACTAAAATGTATGTGAAGACCTAGGACTAAATCTTGCCCATGGCAGTTTGGATGATTTCACAGGAGGACCAATATAGCCACAATGAGAAAATCATAAACAATGCAAAAGGCATTTATGAGAGTGGTAAGTATGTTGTTATAATAATGTCTTTCTGATCTTGGAGCATTGTGGGGAGAAGATAAAAAAAAAAAGGAAGACCAGTAGCTCTAAACAAAGATCACCAGGCTACTGAAATATGCAATGGCATAACCTCTTGATGAGAAACGTAAACCTTCTTCTCAAGCAATCATGGAGTGCTGAAAAGCTACCAAGCTAATAGTGTAACAACTGTCAGAGGTTTTGTATATGATATATATTGTACTGTAAGATTTATAAACACTTTTCTTTATTTAATGTCAATTTGAGTCTCTTAATTCATTTAAGTCTGTTAAAAACAGTTTGAGTATGTGAAAAAAGTAACTCAAACATCAAAAAATTGGAATCAATGGTGGTCAATGCTTGGTAAAGATTAATGGAGAAATGGGGAATGTCCGTTTTTCTAAAACCATTCTGATTTATGTATAAAAAAATCACTTAATCTCCTTGCCCCACATGATTTATAAAACACATGCCATTAAGTACTTAGAATCTTGGATTTTGGTCCATTATGTGCCTGTTATCAGGAGACAGTTTCCGTTCAGATTTCAGTGGCTTTGTATTAAGACATTAACAAGTCTGTGTACTGATTAGATTAACAATATCGAGAGTACGCTATCAAATCCTAAATCATATAATGGTCCTTTTTGTAAAACAATAAGGAGAAAAATAAAAATACATGAAAAAAATCTAGATTTGCGAGGTGAGATGAAAGATAAACATATATTTAATAGCCAACTGAAGAAAACATCTACAAAGTAAACACATTTAAAGAAAAGTTGTTACTTGTTCTTTTCCTAAGCTCCTAAAGAAAGCAATACTATGCAAAAATCAATAAAGTAAACATTTATAAGCATATGCTTTTCTCTTTGAAACAAAATTTTGTAAGTATTAATGATAATGTATCTTATGCCAAAATTAAAAATTCATTAATGCCATATAATTTTGTAAAAGGCAACACTATTCACATCTGTGTTGTCAAAGATTAGAGAACAGCTACAAAGGCGCACTAGGGATTTCTTGGGTGCTACTGAAATGTTCCATAACTTTATTGTGGTGATAGTTAAATGACTGTATGCATTTGTGATAATTCCTTGACCTATTACAACTAAAATGGGTGAATTTTGGTGCATGTAAACCAATACAATTTTGTTAACAAAACAATCACATGAAACAATTAAGAAGATTCAACTATAAACCAGCATTGCAGTCTTAGAAATATTACTTACCCTTTAAATGAACAGAAAAAATTGAAAAGTATGTATAAATTGCCTGGGGCTATTTGTTCCTCTAATCCCTACATTTTCTTACAGCCTGTATGAGCAACTGTTATAAGTGAAATAACTCCAGTTAATAATTTTCTATATAAATGACAACTAAAATCCTCATATAGAAAAAAATATATAATAAGAGTGTATGACAGGTCAAAATCCAGATTTGTCTGAAATGTATGCAGATATTTGTTGTAATCATCTATTTTCTTGGTCTACAAATGTGGAGTATATGTAATGAATAAAAATATAGTCCAGGCCAAATGCAAAAACTTCAGAAAGAACGTATTCATTCTGCAGATAAAAATGAATATTTATGGATACTTTTTGAAAATAACCTTTGTCTTTAAAATTTCAATCAATGAAGCTAATTCAAAGTTCTATCATAACCCACATAGATATTTTATATAGTTGGTTTGTTCACAACTATTTGATGATTCAGTTTGATCACTTAAAATGGTATCTTTGTTATTTTAAAAAGTTTTTGAATTAAGAACATTTTATGGTATTTTTATGATACATTTCACAGCATGTCTACATTCTTCATGCAAATATATTTTTGAAGATTTGAGTGCTCAAGTGGTCAAGAGACTAGAGAATACTGTTTATGATATTTGCTGACTTCAGGATCCTGGGGGAGCTTTGTAGTTTGATCAAAATTCTATCAAGATGAACTTCTAGGAGAGCATTTGCTAAGATGGTGCATTAGAATACAGGCTTATAATACAAAATTAAAGAAAAACTTCTATGATATGTAATTCTTTCATTTAGAACACTTTATGGAGTTCAAACTTTGGCATTATGTTTCCTTACTCAGTGAATTATCTCTTATATCGTCTTTGTTTTCATCTTTGAAACTCTTTATGTTTCGAGAAGGTACCTCTCCAGGGCAAAGATCAAATCTATCATGTTTATTATTAATTCCCTGTTCCCACTCATAATGTGGTTGGTGTATGAATAAATAATAAATTATCTCAACACTAAAATTAATTAGAAACTTTTAGTATTACTGGCTTTCTGAGTATTTCTCTTTTAGAATAAATTTATTGAAGATACCTATTCTATTCTATTTAGGTTTTTGGTTTTCTTAGTATTTAGTAGAAAGTTTTAAAACCTGAGTTAAACGATGATGGTATATCACTGAGCTATATACTTGGTTACATTTTAAACATGGGAAATCCTTTAGCATTAAAACATACTACAAGTCAGAATTTAAAGTAATAGTAATCCAGAAACCCTTGAGATGGAGTTCCTCAGCACATAACTATGTTCCTCAAGTAGAGAAATAAAGATACCTATCTCTGGAAAAACTTATATTATGACAGGCCCCATAGAGTACAGAAGCACACATAATCAAAGAGAGAGAAAGCGGGGGGTGGGGGCATGAGAGAGCACACTCAAATTGAATTTGTTCTAGTGTTCCTAGAGAATTCTATAAAATTCCTACCATCTACATAGTAAACAGACACTATATTTTAGGCTAATATTGACTGGGAAACACCATTTTGAATTCATCATAGAATTCAAACCAAAATCATACACACTAAAAAAATCCCAGTAAGCACTTCCAAATAAGGGATTGACTAAAATAGATGAAACTATCTAACTGTGACCTATTTTAGTACACACATCTGTACATCAAACATTTGCCTCTATGATTTTCATGCTGAAAACAATTTCAAATCTTTGACCCTTGAGATTTCTGTACTGCTTAGCATGCAGCTAAATTGCGTTCAAACAACATTTGCATATGTAGTGTGATTTGGTAAACTAAACCCTGAGATGCTGCTCTCAAAAGCACAAGCTCTATGTTTACTTGTGAATTTACTGACTTCATGCACTTTAAATATGAAATATGTGAAAAAATCTCTTTTGAGTGTTTGTAAGAATAGTTTCCTATTCTTAAAAGCTGAATATGTAAATACAAGAACTTTCTCCTTCTTTCTAGTCCACGTTGAAGTTATATACAGGAACTGAATGATAAAACAAAAATAAGCAACCCTGTGGATTCACCAACTTTTGGAATAAGCTTAATTTTCTACAATTTTTCAGATGGGAAGATGAAACAGAAGATACCTGACCATCAATTAATTAGATGTTTATAATCAAACTGTAATCTTGAATTCTATAATCTTCAAAGTAAAATAAGTCTCTGCTGAATATCCCTATGAATACAAATAAGTGTAAGTAACAATCCTGGCTAATTAGGAAATTAGGTTTGACTTAGTGAAGAAACACAACCTATCTATCTATGAAATGTTAATTGAATACCGTAATCTAAATAAATTAGAAATTCAGAGAAACATGTCTTCACGAACTCAGTCTGGTGATATTATTTGGAATTCGATGGAGATAAATTTTTACTCTAAGGTAACCTGTTACTAATATATCGAAAGAATTGTATGAGAGAGACAAGGGCAAGCCAAGATGCAAATTTTAGCTGTGGAACATTGTGGAAGCAGACACATGGAGATTTTAAATTCAAGTGTGTTTTTGAGGAAAGAGTAGAAAATTGTGGCTGAAGAAGTACTGTTTCATGGCCAATGGTCATGGTTGTTTCACGTATAAAGACAACGTAAAAGCAATCTATTTCCCTATTAAATTATGTAAGTTAATTACAGAAGCTGAGTCATAAAGGTGACTTTATAAAGTTTATAAAGGTGAAGATGAAGGCAAGAATCTTTTGTGTCATTGCAGCAAATGCTTTTCTTCTCTATCAATCTGAGAACCTGTGTGTGCAAAGTGGACATGAGTCCAAGAACAGCAGACCATCGGCCTTGCAAATCAGGTTCTATCATAAAAGATGTTGAAGATGACCGTAATGGCCCATGTAGATGAACTGACCTGAGAAGCAGATTTTGTGATTGTCTCATTCTTTCAACTGGCTTGATAATGGTATTGCTCAAAATTTGCTTTGATGAGAAGTATGAGAATTTCTATCTCTGTCTAGCTGTCTATCTGTCTGTCTGTCTATGTCTTTCCATTCTCTAGTATCTTTAACAGCCAAGTTTAAAGGACACAGAAAAATCTGTTTGTGTTGGGTGTCACATCAGTTATTATTGCTCAATCCAATATTTTATTATGTAGTAGCTAAAATAAAAATCAATCATTTTTATTTTGAAAAACTCTTCATGTCTGGGTGTTTACGTGTATGCTGTAAGAATCAAGTCTGAACATTTTCTATGTATCTCATAACCTAAATTAGTTATGATAAATTTCAATTATCTTGGCTAAAGAGTTTCTTACCACATCGACAGTGAAGGAACTCAGTCTATTCCTCAGTGGCCAAGTAAGACAGCAGATTCAAGACGGAGAGTTTGAGTTTCAAGATCAAGGGTTTGTGGGACCGAGTTGATTATAGATGTTAATCTCTATGTATATGTTAGATAGATGGTAATCTCTATCTCTGTAAATGTTAATTTCTATCTTCAAAGTTGGTCTTAATAGTATGACCTATACCAGTTAACATGTATCATGTACTTACTATATGCCAGGAAATACACTAAGTAATTTTATTATTAATTTACTTCATTAATTATTTTAGTCTTTGAAAGTACACTTTCTCTTTATACGTATATGTACATATATGTACATATATGTATATGTATATGTACACACATGCATGAGTATGTGTACATATGTCTGTGTATGTATACCTGTACTTATAAAGTGTACATTCAATAATTAAAATAATTAATGAAATAAATAAATATAGCTATATATCCTTTGATGATAACATCAAAGTATATATACACACACATATATATATATGAATATCTATATGTTTGTGTGTATATAATGTATGTATATATAGCCATTGAAGAACAGGGAGGTTAAGTAACTTTGCCAAAGTCCAAAATACAGGATATATATAAAGCCGTATTTTAAAACCAGAGAGTCAGGATTCAGAGCCAGTACCCTCACCCAAGGACACAATCTGCTCCTTTAATTCAGATTTCAGTATTTCTTAAAGAGAAAAATTAAGAGACTCAACTACAGATTTTATATCACTCATAAATAAGGCAATTTATGTTACGTTTGAGAATGTGTGGAATGAACATGATGGGAAATAGGAGGTAGGGAAAAGTATATATCCCTTTTACAGATGGGTTTCAAAAAACTAATGTGCATAAAGTTCTAACTTAATACATAGCATTATTTGATGCTATCATTTTATCATATTTTGAGTTATTAATTTTCCATCAATTATTACAACAGCCATTCTGTTGTAATGTAGTATGATATGTTTCCGTTCCTTCTCCCACTTTAACTTAACTTGTGCAGATGGGAATGCCAGGGTCACTTAACCTGTAAATATCACTCTCCACTAAAGTGTTTCTGAGGAGTTCAGAGAAAATATTTCCACCTTCCATACTAAATTCCACTGGGGATCTGGGAAAAACATTTCTCCTTTTAAAGGCCTCAGTTGTTTTAGCTATAAAATTGTACTGCATGATACTAAGATCTTTCAGTTACTTATGCTATGTTTAAAACTTGTCAATGGCTTCTCTTTCTTTGCAGCAAAAGAAAAAAAAGAGAGAAAAATAATCTTTAGCAGAGTGTTAAAGCCCTGCACCATCCTGTGGGCCAATCCCAGTCTATGTTGTGCTTTTTCCTACACATCTCATCTTTCATTTCTTGAAAAGTATCGGCTCCTCCTAGCCTGACAGCCATGAACGTGCAGTTCCCCTTGCCTAGAAAGCTCTGTTCTCCTCCTTCCCAACCTTGCTTAGGTAATTTCTCAACACTTTTCAGTGCTCTGTTCAAAAGGTATTAAGGAAGCCTTCTCAGACCCTTGGTCATTCTCCTCCGGGTGCTTCTCTTTCATAACGTGCACAGTAATTACAATCACTGAATTTGCAATTAGGAATTTAACATCTGTGTCTTCAAATAGAATGTAATGGATCTTCTTAGTTCATTTCTACATCTTCAGCATCCAGTACTATTTGCACAGAGTAGACACTCAACAAACATTTATCACATCATTGATTAAACGAATTTTTTAAAATCCCTGTGATTGAAGAAGAATTTGAGCAGGTTTCTTTATAGGAGCAATAATTCTTACAAAAGCAATAATTATTTTCACTTCTATCTACTATCAAATAGGTAGTTGTCAAGAGCATGTATTTCATATCTATGTTATTTCTTAAACATGTTTTAGCAGAAATATTGAATACTACTCTTAACTGGCAAAATTAGCAACAATCTCCTATGCTTTGGCATAAAGGAAAAGCAATGTCAACTCTCAAAAAAGTGTCGCCTCACTCATAGGCGGGTGTTGAACAATCAGAACAC
>CAUYQU010057575.1:0-22247 GCA_963574635.1 Cheracebus regulus
ATGTGTTTGCTCCCTTGGTGGGTGTGGTATGGAGTGAAAAACTGAAATAACAAAAGGCAGTAGATTCTAGTAAAACAGTGGAAGAAGCATGAAGTGAAGCTGTAGGGAAGCGTCTTGTTTTCCCTACTTGTAAAGTAGGGGATCTTCATTCCCCTTTCTTTTAGTTTCATAACATATGCCTAAGCAATATTTAGTTTTGCTATAAATTTATCAATAAATGCTACACAATTATTATGGATTTGTTTTAATTAACTTCCAAGTTACATGTAGCTTTACTTCAATTATTTTTACTGCTGTATAATATCCCTTAGTTTTTTTTATTAAACACTTAGTGTGTTCTCTAGTCAAACTTTCTGTTCCTACAAAGAATGTGAAAAAGTAATCTCTACATTTAGTATTAGAGAAAAAACAGATCATGACAAAGTTCTCATTTAACCTGATGTCTACACACAGACACAGTCACACCTGATGGAGCCAGTGACATTTTCTCATAGTTCTCACTTTGAGATAGGAAGCTTATTTAACCTGTTGGCTATTTGGAGCTCATTTTGGAAGGATACAAACCCAATCCTATACTGTTCTTTTGTTTTGACACATTCAGAGGCTTAAAGTGATCTTAGCATGTACCCCTGTCTCATGGGTTGCTTACTATATGGGAAGCGAGCTTACTAAATTAGGTGAATGTATTAGTTCATGCTCACATTACTATAAATTAATACCCAAAACTGGGTAATTTATAAAGAAAAGAGGTTTGATTGGCTCATGGTTTCACAGGCTGTACAGGAAGTATAATGCTGGCATCTGCTTGGCTTCTGGGGAGACCTCAGGAAACTTTTAATAATGGAAGGAGAAGGGGAAGCAGGCACATCTCACATGACCGGAACAGGAGGGAAAACATGAATTTTCAAATGATACCCCTTTAAATCTGACATGTAAATTAAGCTAATTTATAGCATCTAGGGAAATGAATGTCCTCATAAATTCAAACTTCCATGTGGGCAACTGGAAGGCTGGCTCAGTCAGTTGTACTCAAGACCCTATAATCTATATGATTTTATACCTAAATATTAATATGCAAAAGAAGCCTTCCACCCCAATCAATACCTGCAGTTCTCTGATAAAATAATCTCCTTTTTTTTGTACCTGAGAATTTTTTACTTGGACTTACTTTTGGAGATTTACTTCTGCCATCCATACGCCAAACCCATTGAAATCTTTATTTTGATAGTTTGGTTTAGGAGTTCACTGTGGTCTTTTAAAATTCAGCAGTTGTCAAGAATAATCTGTTTTTCTTGTACCATGCTTGGCATCCTTTTAAAAATCCTTACAATAAACCTCATTGGTAGATACCTTGATTTTATTGAGAAGGAAGCTAAAGTTCTGTAACTAAGTGATCTGCCCACAATTACTCCACCCTTTAATTCTTCCCTACCTGTATGCTTCTGGGCCAGAATCTATATTTATTTCAGGAAATTTAGAGTTCAGAAGATATAAGTTCACCTGCTCTACAATTTAGCATTGGCCTTGAGAATTTAGACAATGAGTTGTGGCATAGGGTCTATCACCTCACAAGAAGAATGACATCAGGACATCACCCTAATTTTTCAAGTCTTTAGGGAGGCAAGAGGCAGAGTTGCCCGTTCAGATAGTGACGCTGTGCCAAAATGATACACCCTTGATATTTCATTGAGGTAAACAACTTGGCAAGGGGATCAAAGTGAGTGCAAAACTGGCCTTGAAGGAAGTCACCATGTCTGAACAAGTATCTTGGTATAATCCTTTGAGCAAGTCCCCAGCGAGTTCTTAAGAATGAACTGTGCTTTGTTTCTAAAAGAAAAAAGTGATTCTAATGATGGAAATCCCTCTCTATGGCGAGAATCAGCCCGGGGCAAGGACTCAGATATTGACAGACACCAAGTATTTAAAAGCTCATGGCACCACAAAAATTAAAAAAAAAAAAATTCAAAAGTATTTCAAAGACTAAAGCTGACTTTAAAGGCTAGTGTCTTAAATGTAAACATTAAACTGCATTATATTTGTATAAAATTGCACAGTTTATACAGGATTTGCAGGATTTGCAAAGGAAATACTGTTACTAAAGGCAGTGCAGGGTCCATAATCAGTACTAAGTTTAAAGTACTAATTTCCATCTGTAGGTATTTTTCTGACTTGCCAATTTATTGCCACTGTGTACGCCAGCATAAAATCTCTATTTGAAGTTCTTCCTTGATGTAAGCTCGAAAGAACCAGTGCCTGCAGGATATCACAGCCTCTACCTTAGTTTTCATAGCCCAGGGACAAAGCCCAAGACAGGTCTTGATTGCATTTTCTTTTTTGGGAGGGCTTTCCCAAGGACACGGGTGAGGAAGGTAGGCCAGTGAGGCAGTAGAGGAAGAAAATCTCAGAAGGGCCAAATGCCTCGGCCTTATTCGTCTTCACTGTCATCTGGAACACTCCCTTTTCCAATGAACTGACAGCCTCCTTGATTCTATACTGCCTTTGGTGCTACCATAGACATTGATCAGGAGGCAGAGATTTAACGAAAGGATAGGAATACCCTTTAGCATACTGTAAATATCCAGAGTCCCATTCCTCTGGTGGCCCACAGAGGAATGTTGAACACACCTCAGATCCTTTCCACTGAAGGACAAGGATGTTAAAGCATTTATCAACTATTCCTGTAACTCCATGGCTGATGCTCTTGAACTTTCAGACTGTACCTATAAGTAGACTGAGAAGACTTCCTTGGCTTCAGAGAAAGCCCTAAAGCAAGAAAGAGAGTGCAACTAATAAGCATTTGCAACAAGTTCAATAAGCATAAAAGTTTGCCCCAAAGCTATACTTAAATAAGGGGACCGAGGGAGCAGGGATCCATTCACCGCAATATTCTGCTATGAACCTGCAGAACGAATGTGAAGGAGGGAATCTGGCTTTAACATATGTTTGGTAGCTGGGAATATCTAGGCTCTTGGGGGCTGCCAGTAATTATTAGAAATGCAGGAAAATGCTCTGATATGATCTAGGCAAATGGAGCTCTGGCTCACTGCCTTTTCTCTGCTACAACACAGTGACCATGCTTTACAACTAGCCCAAGGAGGATTAGGCTTTTGAGAGGAGACAGTATCAAAGCACTTAGGGTATGGATCTATTTGTTGAGCAGGTAATGACAAGAGACATTCCTCTGCAGGTTATTAATAAAGTTGTCTATTTAAACTGAGTTTCTTTTCTATATTTAAATTCAACAATAGTTACTGAACATCTGCTACATGTCAGGCCCATATTAAGTTCTATATGAATACTATAAAGGCTAGATTATTTCAAAAGTAGATGCCAGCTAAATTTTATGGAGAAAGAAGCTGAAGCTGTGTCATCAGGTAATTTATCCTATGTGACACAGATTATCATGGTTTTAGCACTTTTAAGTTATAAAGCCACCCTTGTTTCACAGACTCTAAGAATCTAATGTCTTAATAAGCAATTATGTAGTCTTCAACATAATGTTGCTTTGATTATAATAGTTAAACCTAAATAAATCAAAGGACTTTATTTTTTAAGAAAAGCTACAAACAGCAAATAGATTTCAGGCTATTTTAAAGTTTGTACAACAAATCTCCAGGGGACTATAGCTTGCTTCCCTACAAAGTAACACAGGATTTTTTTTCTATGTATTTATGAAGAAAGTGCCTAAAACTTAGAATCTGAACTTCAGCAAGTCTATGTCTCCTGCTCAGGAGACTTCTAGCCCAGTCCTTGAGTAGCTAGGATGAAATACATTTATAGGCCTACCAGTGAGCGAGGTGAAATGGGAAGATGGTAGGCATGATGAAAACATCTTTCTTGGCATCTTGCTGTTAGAATGTTCTCACAAATCATAAACTCTACCTATGTGTGGACATGTGTCATACAATGCTGGCTGCCAAGTATATATTTGAATGTAATGGCAGAGGAGAATTTAGTACTTGCTTCCCAAAATGGTTGGCCTAGTAGACACAAAAGAGCAATTCTCCACAAAAACCCTTAAGCATGGTGGTAGCTGACTGAAGATGAGCCTCTGGATATAAACTCCCTACATAGAGATTATATGAAATGTGAACAGGTAGGAAGAGAGAAAATATATGATCACAAGCTTGACCCTGATTTTTAGAGTTGTTCGCCCCCTAGATTTATAATGTTCTAGTGGCAGGTACTCAAGTAAAAGAAGCCAGGCAGAGTTTCCTCCCTTTTCATAAAACAAGCAGAATTACTGGCTGACAACAAACTCACTTGTCTTAGAAAGTTGTGATGGGACCTCAATCTTGATGCATCAATTACTCCTAGTTCAAACTGCATATTGAGCATTATAGCATGCTGTGGTGGCTTGAAGATGGTACCCTGGCTAATACCACAAGGAGCTTTCCAAGCTCTATGGGAACTTTGAACAGAAGGATGTTACATTACATTTCATTACCATTTAGGTTAGGGAGAAAGTGCCAACACTTAACAGCAGAATTTCTGACACTCTGTGAAGTTGGGAGTAGCAATAAGTACTTATTTCTAAGTAAAGACCTCATGTCTCAGAATGTTTGCCTCCAGTGACAGAGCTCTGATATTCCTTTACCCAGGTTTTAGTGCTCAAGAAATGGACTGTGGATCCTCTATTATCCTTGGTATTGGTCACTCCTGTAGGATATTGAACACCATTTAGGGTCTTGATCCTATCTAAATGCTTGCCTTCACATAGCTCCAAAAGGGAACAATGAGGAGTGACATCAGCAAGATAGCAAAACAGGACTTTCCAGGACTCATTCTTTCACAGAAAAATCAATTCCAACAACTATCCGTACACAAAAATACCTTCAGAAGAGCTGAGGAATCAAGATAGATTAGTGCACTGGAGTGTAGCACAGAGAAGATACATTAAAGAGGGTAAGAATAATAGTTTTAAATTACCATGTCACCCCTCCTAGTAAGCCCAGGAAGCACAGCCCAAAGAGAAACACCCACTGAGTAGAGGGATAAGAGTGAAGAAAACCCTAGACTTTGCTGTTGAACCCAGCACCAGGCCTGCCCCAGTGAAACCCAGAACCAGGCCAAACCCACAACCCCAGGCCCAAGAATCAGAGATCAAAATTCCAGGCACACCTCACTGCGAGGCCAGCCCTTGCCACTTCAGGCTCTAGGCAGCCTCCTACAGCCTCAGGTTTCAGGTCAGCCCAGATAGCCCTAGAATCCATGCCATTGCCAACCAGGCCAGCATTTGCAGCTCACCAGGCCAGCAGCCATGGACCCAGGAACCAGGCCTGCCACAGGAGACCCAAGCTCCTGTCTCGCTCTGGTGGATCCAGGTACTAGGCCAGCTTCTAGAGACCCAGGTGCCAGACCAGGCTATCTGCTGATCCAGTGGCCAGGACAGCCTGCTGAAGGACTCCAGCCACAACCTGACCTGAAGATTCTGCCAGATGCCCTTCCCAGAATCTTTGGACAGTGAGTGGAGAAGGGCTTTCCTTGCCAAAACCAAGCTGTAAACTGGAATAGATGCCTGCTTCTTCAAATGTACAAACACTAATGCAAAGTACACAGATTATGAAGAAACAGAGAACTATACTACCAAAGGAAAAAAAGATAAAGAATCAGTACTAAAGAAATGGAGATCTACAAACTGCCTGAAAAATAATTTAAAATAATTATCTTAAAGAAACTCAGTGAACTACAATGGAGCCACATGTAGAAAACTAAACAAAATACAGTTTGCAAGTAAAATAAGAAATTTAACAAAGTGATAGAAACAAAAAAGAGACAGTTCAGGAGCTAAAGAACATGGTGAGCAGACTGAAAAAAAAAAATTCCACTGAGAGCTTCAACAGAAGACTTGATAAAGCAGAAAAAAAGAATCTATTAGCTTCAAGACAGAATCTATTACCCAATGAGACAAATAGAAGAAAGAATGAAAGAGTAAAGTAAGCCTACAGGGCTTATGGGACACCATCAAACTAGCCAATAATACATTATTTCCCAAGGGACAGAGAAAGAGATGGGGCAAAAACCTTAAAGAAATAATGACAGAAAACTTCCCAAATCTGGGGAGAAGAATGAACATACAAGTGGATCCATGAAGCCCAAGAACCTCAAATATAAAGACATCTTTCCTGAGACATAATAAAATTGTGAAAGACAAAGAGAGAATCTTGAAAGCAGTAAGAGAAAAGTAACTCATCACATACAAAGAAACTTTCATGAGACTATCAGCAGCTTTTCGGTGGAAACCATCCAGGCTAGGAGGAAGTGGGAAAATATATTCTAACAGTAAAAGAAAACAATAATCAACTAAGAATACTATACACAGAAGTCTGTCCTTTCAAAATGAAGGCAAAATAAGGATTTTCACAGACAAAGAAAACTTATGGCATTTCAGCATCACTAAATCTGCCTTATAAGAAATGCCAAAGGAAGTTTGTCCATATTAAACAAAAGGATGTTACCAACATGAAAAGAGATTAAAATATAAAACTCAATGTAAAAGTAGGAATATTATCAAATTCAGATTACCTTGATACCATAATACTTATATGTGGCACAAATCACTTTTATTGCAATATAAAAGCTAAAAAACAAAAATAAAAATAACTCTATGTACAATAACTGTGGTAATAGATACATTGGATAAAAAGATGTAAGCTGTGAAACAAAAACATAAAATGTGAGGGCAGGAGAAGTTGAAGCATAGAATTTTTGTGCACAAAGTTAAGTTGTTTATCAACTTAAAATACACTGTTACCCAATACTATAAGACATTTTTGTGAGCTTAAGGGTATGCACAAAGAAAAACTAAAGTAGATATACAAAAGATAAAGAAACCAAAGCAAGCCACTAGAAATAAATAAATTACAAATAAGACACTGATACAGTTTGGATATTTTTCCGCTCCAAATCTCATATTGAAATTTGATCCCCAATGTTGGAAATAAGGCCTAGTGAAAGGTGTTTGGGTCAGAAGAGGATATTCTTCATGAATGGTTCAGTGTTGTCCTTGCAATAATGAGTAAATTCTCGCTCTACGAGTTCATGGAAGAGCTGGTTGTTTAAATAAGCCTGGCACATCCCTCCTTGTCTCTCTTACTCCCTCTCTTTCCATGTGACACACTGGTTCTCTTCACCTCCCAATATTACTGGAAGCTCCCTCAAGCCCTTACCAGGAGCAGATGCTGGCACCATTCATCTCATACAGTCTTCTGAACTATGGACAAAACAAACCTCTTCTCTTTCTAAATTACCTACCCTCTGTTATTTTTTCACAGCAGCACAAAACAAGACTAACACAACAAATACCAAGAGAGGAAGAATGGAACAAAGGAACTACAAAACAGTTAAAAAAAAAAAAAAAAAGATAGGACTATAAGTTATCTCCTATCAAAAAATTACACTACATTTAAACAAATTACCCAAACAAAAGAACCAAAGAGTTATCCAAGAGCTAAAGAACATAATGAGCACACTAAAGTGATTTATGCCACACATACGTTACCCAATCAAAAATTACCCATTCATACAGTAGCTAAACAAATCTTTGATTTAAAAAAAGATCCAGGTATATGCTTCCTATAAGTTAGTCATTTTTAAGTTTAAGTACAAATATAGGCTGAAAGTAAATAGATAAAAGGAGACATTCTATGCAAATCATAACCAAAAGAGAACATGAGTAGCTATATTAATATCAGACAACATAGAAGTGAAGTCAAAAACTGTCACAAGAAACAAATAAGGGCATTATGCAGCAATAAAAGTGTCAGTTTATCAAAAGGATGTAACAATTTCAAATATATTCACTTGACATTGAAGCACTTAATTTATAAAGCAAATATTAACATAACTGAGGGGAGAAATAGACAACAATATGATAATAGTAGGGTACTTCAATACCTCACTTTTGGCAAGGGACAGATCATCCAGACAGAAAATCAATAAGGAAAGAGCAGACATAAACAACACTATAGACCAAATGGCCCTAACAGATAGATACAGAACATTCCATACAACAGCAACAGAAAAAATTCTTTTCAAGTGCATATGAAACATTCTCCAGGTTAGATAATATGTTAGGCCACAAAAGTGTCTTAACAAATTTAAGAAGACTGAAATTATATCAAGAATCTTTTCCAACTACAATGGCAGAAAACTAGAAATCAACACTCAGAAGAAGATTGGAAATTCACAAACACATGGAATTAAAAATATATTCCTGAACAATCAATAGGTCAAAAAAAAAAAGAGAAACAGAAAATGTATCAAGACAAATAAAATAGAAAACACTATATCAAAATTTCTGGGATTTAGCAAAAGCAGTTCAGAAGGAAGTTTATATAAATGACTATAGGCATTATATAAAATCTGAAATAGGCAACCTAAATTTATACCTTAAAAACTATATGAAAGACCAAACTGTGACCAAAGTCAGCAGAAGGAAGGAAATAATAAAGATCAGAACAGAAATGAGAGACTAGAAAACAGGAAATCAATGAAACTGAGTTTTTCTAAGAAATAAAACTGACCAACTTTTAGCTAAACTAAATAAAGAAAAAGAAAGAAGACTCAAGCAAAATTATACATGAAAGAGGATATATTACAACTAATATCACAGAAATGCAAAGGATCATAAAAGACTACTATGATCAATTATATGCCAAGAAATGGAATGACCTAGATGAAAAGGAAAATTTCCTAGAAACAAGCAACCTGCCAAGACACCATGACGAAAAAGAAAATCTGAAAAGACCAAAAATGAGTGGGGAGATTGAATTCATAATCAAAAATCTTCCAGCAAAGAAAACCTCAGGACTTGAGGACTTCACTCGCAAATTTTATCAAACATTCAGATAATTAATGCTGATCCTTCTCAAACTGTTCCCCAAACATGATGACCGGAATGCTTTCAATTTCATTTTGAAGGCAGCATTATCCTGATACTAAAGTCAGACAAGGAGACTACAGAAAAAAGTTAGAAGCCAATATCCATAATGAGTATACACATAAAAATCCTCAACAGAATACTAGCAATATGAATTAAACAGGACATTATAAGGATCATAGTATATGATCAAGTGGCATTTATCCCTGGAATGCAATGATGTTTTAACATACAAAAATCAATAAATGCAATACACCACTTTAACAAAATGAAATATAAAAATTATATCATCTAATAGATAAAGAAAAAGTATCATTTCTTATATAAATTCTCAACAAATTAGGCATAGGACTTGTATCTCAACATAATAAAGGACATATATGACAAACTCACCACTAACATAATATTTAACAGTGAAAAGTTAGAAGTATTTCCCTTAAGATCAGGAACAACACAAGGATGCCCACTCTCAACACTTCTATTCAATGTATTACCAGAACTCCTGGCCTGAGCAATTAGGTAAGAAAAAAGAATTAAATTGTTTCCAAGTCAGAAATGGAGAATTAAAATAATCTGTTTGCAGATGACATGCTATTATACATAGAAAACCCTGAAGACCTCACCAAAAACTGTTCTAAGAAATAAACAAATTCAGTTAAGATGTAGGATACAAAATGAACAGGCAAAATAAGTAGTATTTCTATATGCTAACAGCAAACTATTCAAAAAATAAATTAAGAAAACAACCTTATTTACAATAACATTCAAAATAAAATTATTTAGTAGTAAATTTAACCAAGAAGGTGAAAGATTTGCACACTAAACACAATAAATATTAATAAAAGAAACTAAAGACACAAAAAGATACTCCATGTTCATATATTGATTTACTATCATTAAAATAGTCATACTACCCAAAGCAATCTACAGATTCAATTTAACCCCTATCAAAATTCTAATGAAAATTTTCACAGAAATGAGAAAAATATTTTTAAAATTTGCAATGTCAAGACATTGTCTCTCCTGACTTTGAAATTTCTGTAATCTACCTCAGGATTATTAGGGGCTTGTAAGCTGATTTACAACATTAACCAATGCCTTAGTCAAAGCAAATGTTTGATACACTGGTTATAAGGTAAAATCTAGGGTGTGATTTCTCCATCCCCATCAAGGGACATCATGCAAGTTGCATTCCAGAAATGATGGTTTTTCTTGCAAAGTTCAAAGAATTATTATAGTAAAATCCTACAGTTTTGTTGCCATAAATTTATTTTGTCTAGTTTTACTGGGGTGTTTTTTAGCCCTTCAACGAACAGATCCTGTCTAATAACATTGCTTCCTTGGGAACTGACGTTCCTGAATCTATAACAGAGATTCATCACTGGCAATGCTGTCAAGCTACACTGAATATAGACCCCAATATGTAGTGAGCAAATAATCCACTACTTTTCTTTCTCATTAAGAAACCAAAATTAAAAGGCTACAGCAGTCATAATATTTGGAGATAAAACAGCTATGGACAAAGAATTACACATGAAGTCCCGGCAGATCAAAGCTGGTGCAACTCTCGCTTCTAAGAGAAAGTTTGAGGAGTAGGGTTGGGGTGGGGTACAGCTCTGGTATGGCTTCGTAGAGTACTGCTATGCTGTAAGATGGTAAATTGAAAAACAAACAAACAAAAAACAAAAAAAAAACTCTATAATTGATTTCTTCTGTTCAGGATCTTTTCTGTGACCCAGCATTAAATGCTGGTTTGAAATGATAAAACCTAAGCCATGCTACCAGAGCTAAAAACTAGTCTAAAAGGAAAACAAAGGATCTATACAGAATATGTAAAAAGTAAGCAAGACCTGGCTCAATTCTATTAATTCTTCATCTCCTAATTTCTCAGATTCAGAGCATTGAGAGGTTGTAAGATAGAAATGAAGATGGTCTTGAGTGGCATTGAAAGGTGAGCCTGTAAGAGGAATGTTAACGCAAGTAGTAATTTGAGAGGTGATACCAAAATGTAAGGAAGCAGGGAGAGTGAAACGGTGAGGGAGGAAAAGCCAATGAAGGGTGTGAAACACTGGAAACTCACTGTTTTCAGTCACTATACCCCTTCTTGATTCTTTCATGCCTGCAGGATGGTTTTCAATTTCCCAGTAGAAAGTTGGCTTCCTACTCTAACTTTACTTGAGGTAAGCAAGGTATTCCTGCTTTCTCATTGGAACTGATCTTGGTGCTGAAACAGAGTTCTAAGCAGAGGACAGGAAAAGTTCTTTAGGAACTGACTTCTGCACATTTGATACTGCATCATCTCTTCTGTCCCCAAAGAACAGGAACATTCCCTCTGGGTCTATCACTCAATGCTCATAATGAGCAGCAAATACCTGCCCTGAAAGTTCTGTGATACTAAAATGTCACCCCCTTAAATTTAACTGAGGTAACTGAGTGTGACGGTCAATGTAAGAGAGACTGACTTTGAGAATAAGACTCAGATGTAACACTGGGTTCTCTCCAGGAATCTAAATGAGGCCCCTTCTTCAGACATGAGACTGTCGTTCAGTTCATGAAGTCCCTAATGTTGGTGTAGTCTAGCCCAGGGCCAAGGCCCTTAGGCACTGACAGGAGCCAGGGTCTCTTACGGTTTGTGAAGTTCTAACTATGGCAAACACAATGTAACAAAACCTAGACCTCATTTTGTAGTCCTGTTTCTTCATTCCTTTATTCTAAGTGTTTATATTTAATGATGCTATTTAACAGTATAGTTCATACTATACTGGACATATAAAGCTCAACTTTATGTCTTAGTCTTGACTATCATTGCTTCACAATATTACAATAGAAACCAAATCTCTTGAGTGGTTATCTCAGAATCTGCTGAAGCTTGAAGTCCACATAGCAGGCAGTCAGGAAGGGAAGACAGATTTGAAGTTGGAGAAATCAAGAACAAGCTGAACTCACAAGCACAAGCCGGAACCCCACAGGGACAGACTAAAATCAGTGTCAGTTCTTGCTGCCTCTGACCTTGGTGATGAGAATGTCCTGCAGAATTCATGGTCCTTCACAAAACTAAACACACATACCTAACCCAAGAGTTAGAGAAGCCAAAGAGGAAACCAGGGAAAGGCAGAGGAGTCACAGGCCCAGCTGCGGCTTCATGCCAAAGAAGAATGTCAGCACATAAGCAACGACGTGTGTAAATGACATAGTTGTTGCTGGTTCCTCCCTGTCCTCCAAATATCCCAAGATTCTCCCCTGTGGCCCATTTTTTAACTAGAACCATACAAGAAAATGAATTATGGGAAATACAGCCTAGCCAAACACATGCTACAAAGCCATCACAGAACTTAACACATTTAATTCACTTTTTAACACCTTTAATTTAGGGATTCTTTTCTAGATCCAGTGACATTAATGTCTTTTAGCTGATCTAGTGGTGGTTTTTTTTTTTAATTTTCTTCTTCAAACAAGGGTCAAACTATTCTGCCTCCAATTCAGGAAATCTGCCTGAAAGAGAGTTATTCCTTGAATTTAGAGCTCACCTATCCCCTCTGTTGGTAATCTCCCAAAGATATGCTCATCCTTCCCCTCAGAACCCTACCGATGTACTGAGGATGTGTCTTTTTTTTATTACAAGTAACCCTGGTTTCCCACCCAGACTTTCCAAATTATCTTTCAACATACTAGTAGAATGTAATACATTCTCCCCTATCTAGAACTGAAGTGACTCTGTACCTAAGTAAGGAGAAAAACCCAAGACTTCCTCCTCCATTGGAGCTTGGTCCTTTTGACTTTGTCTTCTTGTGATACCCTCAATATTCCCTACTCCAAAGGTACACTCATAAAACTGCCCAGTGGCCTAGGTTTTACTCAGAGTGCTGTCCTCAGAGCAGTTTATTCACTAACCAGCATTCATGGTCTACTTCTGCTCTGATGTGCAGCTTTTGTGATACCACAAAACACTGCAGTGGCTAGGTACTAAGGCCCAAAAATGCCAAACTAGTGTCATCTATTAGGACTGGTGGCCCTATTTCTTCTTGTTCTACTGAGTATCAGTACTTGATGCTTCTAAACTTTCTTATGTTTCTATTTCTTTTTTTATATGATCTGTGATTCTGATGCATCAGAAAAGGAGATAAGTATAGAGGATGAGATCTATTGCTAAAAGTGGTGTGTATGTTTCAGGTTTTTGGAGCACTGAAAGCAATTCGAGTTGCAAAGCAATGTTGAGCTAATTCTGCCACCTGTCTTTCCTGAATTAGTATATCCAATAGGAAAAAGTTACAAGATAGAAATGTGACCCAGCTCTGTCGGTGCTTGAGAAGATCATGTGAATTGAGGAATCTGTCTTAGGCAGTATTGTGTCTGCCATTGGGAATAACCTTGACTTTAGTGGTTTAACCACTAATCACTCAGGATAGAGTGCTTTAACCACAGGAGCTCCAAATACTGAGCAAGGCAGCTTCTACTAACTTTGAAAAATTACACAAATTTTCATGGAGCCAGTATACTCACATATAGAAATGGAAATGGATGTTGACCTCAATTAAGTTGTTTTTCCAATATTATTTATGCTACCCATACATTAAGGCATAGTAATACCTACGAGAGGTAAACAGATTCCACTTGTCCACTGTCTGAGCTTAGCTTAGCTTTCGGCAGAAGCAGACTGCAAGACAAGGACTCAAGTACAAGTGGTTTCTTTGGGAAATGCTCCTCAGGAAATACCAGTGTGGAGATACAAGAAAGGAAAGGAAGGAAACCACTCATGGCACATATCAAGTAAGTTACCACTGGGGAACTCTGTGAATTAAAGAAATCCAAGGTGGGTCAGGTAGGCAGAGCCTACCTTGAGTGTCTCCATTGGGCTCACTCAATGGCTGGGAGGAGCCCTGGGGAAGACAGGCTGTGGCATGGATACCACCATACATCCAAAGCTGTGAAGTGCAAGCTCCCCCATTACCAGCAAGTATCAAAAGCATGTCTGAGCAAAACACCTCCATGGAAGCTCTTCCTCATTTAATCATTGAAGATATGGCAATTCATGATATGGCAAAGAATGTGTTCAAGGTCTTGGTGACACTCAAATATCAGCAGTACCTTTGAATCTTTAGTAAACTAATTAAAATCTCCACAATTAGGGTGTGAGATTTATCCAAAGGTGCATGAACGTGACTATCTCAAGATCTTAGCCCTCATTATTCCTCTCCACCTACCTTCCTAGACCCAAATTGACCCACTATCTGCTAAGCTGGCCCTAGTATTGCATCATCTCTTGTGATTAACTCAATGTCAATTTCCTCATACTTTCTGAGAATATAAATGGTGAAAAACTCTGGGAACAAAATTGAACTTTGAACTTCTTCAGTCGATCCCATAAAAACTTTAAACTATTGTTCTCTGAAGACCAGTCATCTTGAGCTATTCTCTCGTAAACATGGAAAGACTTGAGCTAACAGCTTGGTGGGTTTTTCTCCTTCAACCATTCTCTGGCAATCTTTTTCAGTCTTTTTAAATGAATATGAGATGGTATTAATTTTTAAAGAATAGTTGTTTTATCAAGATTTGAGTGGCTGGCAAAAAAAAAAGAATCCTTTCTAGTAAATTTCAGAAAGCATTGATAAATTTGAAAGTTACTTTACGATATATAAATCTCCATTCCCACCACACTAATCAAATAACACGAGGGAGGCATAAAAGGAACAATCAAAAGTAAATTTTCCTTGAACTTAGCCACCTGTATTTTGGTAATTTCTTCTCCAAAATTTTTATCCTGAAACCCAAGTAACATAGAGCATCAGAAAGGCATAATCTAAAAGTGCTGGAAGAACATAGGATGGGTGGCATAGAAAGAAGTTTTTACCCCACTTCATTTGTCCTAGCAGTTTGTATTTTAACATCTCAGGCCTCTCTGCAGTGTGAAGGTGGTCACTTTCAGTCATTCATTTAGTTGAACGAAACCCTCTGGGTGTTGTCTACCATCAAATACTTCTTTATAACTGGATCATCCTGACCCAGGAGAGAATTGTGAGTTGAGATCCCCATGGCCTCTCTCTGACTCATTTTAATAAATGAAAAAGACCATTTCCCCCATCCCTACCTTGTCAAGCTGCATGCATGCTCTAACACCTGCTTGAACAAAGCAAAGCCCAGTACAAAAGAAGAATGAAGTGTCTGAAAATCATCTCTATTTCATGCTTTAAGGATATTCACTCTCTACCCCGATTTAAATTGTGTTTGATTTTACACAGGTTTATTGAACACTGGAGATCACAGGCAGAGTTCCATAAACATGCTATAAATTTTCTTTGATCCCCTTCCCAAAATATCCACACAAATTACATAATACCTGGGAAAAGATCATCATAGAGATTACAAGTATAGTTTTTGCTGGATGATTGGAGACCAAATATCATAATTCTATATAGTTCAGTATAGGACTATTCCATGTATGTAAAAGGAAATAATAAAACAGGAGGAATGATCATAAAGGTAGGAAACTGAAGACAGACTCTCTAGTCTGGTAGACAGAAATACCATTTTAAAAATGTAAAATCAGGCCGGGCACGGTGGCTCACGCCTGTAATCCCAGCACTTTGGAAGGCCGAGGCAGACAAATCACAAGGTCAAGAGATCAAGACCATCCTGGCCAACACGGTGAAACCCTGTCTCTACTAAAAATACAAAAAAAAATAGCCGGGCATGGTGGCACACACCTGTGGTCCCAGCTACTTGGGAGGCTGAGGCAGAAGAATCACTTGAACCCAGGAGGCAAAGGTTGCAGTGAGCCCAGATTGCACAACTGCACTCCAGCCTGGTAACAGAGCAAGACTCCACCTCAAAAAAAAAAAAAAAAAAAAAAAAAAGGAAAATCATTTCTTTCCTCGGAAGGTAGACATTGTTCCAAGAGGTGACTGAGGGACTTTCAATGGGATGGAGGAGGCTCAACTAAAACTACCCTTCAAAGGTATTTCACTAGAAGTACATTTTCTCTGCAAATACAGCTCCACTAAAAAGTCACCTAGCCTCTCTTATTGCAAACCCAGTTGCCATCCAAACCCTCAGTATCCTTGGTGCAATTGTAGAGCATCTACACATTCTAAAATAATGGTGAAATAGCTGTGGTGTGAAGAAGCATTCTAACTTCAGTGTACAATAGCTTTCAGTGTGCTACATCAGCCTTTACCTGACAGAAGCTTGTTGAATATACTTCAGAACATTTTCTTCAGTGAACTTCTCAGTAAGCACTAACTGTGATGATCTCAGAAATAAGAAGGAACCAATAAGGTCAATTTAGCTACATAGAAAAATTATATTTTTAATAATGTCTTTGGTGTATTTTTGGCTCTTTTACTTAGATACTGCCTTCACAGACAGTAACTTGCATACAAAGGGATGTGAAGGAGTCCTTTCAGTCAAAGTCATTAGAAATTTGACCTCAGCCCTAAAGAATTAATTTCTCTGTATTCAAAGAAAAAAGTTGTCAGCTGATGTGGCTTTTGACCCAGTCATGCTGCCTTCCTCAGTCCTCCAGGTCACGTGATCCCTGGAGCTCACCTTGCTATGTGGGATGTAGAGAGAAGTGCTGTGAAATTTCATGGCAAATTAAAGAGAGTGACAAATATTACTAACACTGTCTCAAAGAATTTTGTATAAGTTGTTGCCTGTAGTTGGGATTCCTTTTAGGTCAGTGTGATTAATACCATGCAGATTCCTTGAAAGTCCAATGACTGAGTCCTGATGGCCTTTACTCAGTACTGGGATTACATTTCAATGTAGGGATTATAAAAGATTGCACAAAGTGTTCTCTATCATTACTGGTATTGCCTATTTTCATTCAGGATTTAGAACACTGGTTTCAGGCCTGCTCCCATTTAATTGCTTGACAGATTTGTCTTCTAAAGCAATAAAAAGTTCTACTTGATTTTTCTGATGGAAAGTTACTATTCCATGGTGCCATAGGAAGGCACTTACAGGTTGGAAGTGGACTTATCAGAGTGGGCTTAGGGCACTGACAGCTCTCTATTTCTAGTTTTTAGTAACACACCTCAAGATTTTCAGACGCCTTTGTACTGTAAGAAATGCAAAAACAAAAAACAAAAAACAAAAAAAAACTCCCAGCACAAACAACTCTGTCCAATCCCCACACCAAAAGACATGGCCAGACTCTGGCATGGCCTCTGCTAGCCTAAGGTCATGTGCATAAGAGGACTGAGCCTCCCTTGAGTTCCTGTCTAGGAGAGGTCAAGACTGCCAAAAAAATTTTGCTGTTTGTTTAGGCCAACACCTAGAGATAGGCTTTTAATCTCTCTTTTCTTAGACCATTTACCTTTAAAAACACACACACACACACACACACACACAATTATAAATCCTTTCTCTGTCTCTTTGACACATATACGTATAGTCTACAAGCCAGAAATGGCTTTTTCTAGAACCAGGGAGCCATTCTTCTGAAATGTAGTCATCAAAAAGGGTAGGGCTCCTGTCTCCTTGTCTCTATGGGAGAATAAGAGCTTAACTTCGACCAGCACCAGTTAGCAGACACAGATACAAACAGACTAGTCACATTTCTTAAAGTCTTTCGGTATTTCCTGGACTTGAATATTGGCCTGCCTTGCTAGGTTAGAGAACTTTTCCCAGCTAATATCCTGAAGAGTATTTTCCAGCTTGGATTCATTCTCTCCGTCACGTTCAGGTACAACTATCAAATGTAGATTAGGTCTTTTCACATGGTTCCATATTTCTTGGAGACTTTGTTCATTTCTATTTACTCTTTTTTCTCTAATCTTGGCTTCTCATTTTATTTCATTGAGTTGATCTTCGACCTCTGATATCCTTTCTTCTGCTTGGTCGATTTGGCTGTTGAAACTTGTGTATGCTTCACGAAGTTCTTGTGACGACCCTTCACTTTTGCCAGCTGCTTGCATGCATCGTTTGCATGTGGCATTAGCCAAGCTAATAAAAGGTAAGCCTAAATGTATCCTTCTTCCTCCTTATTGTCTTGGGAGGCTGCCATCTTCCCTGATTCCCCTGTATTCTCTTCAAAGCAGAAAGAGACTACAGATGATCAACCCCACATTGATCATCTCCTTTCTCCTGAACAAAAGGAATCCAATTTCTACATGATCTAAAAAAGGAAACGTTTCTGTTCTCAGCCACTATTGAATCTTGAGTTTCTTACCTATTGCTTCCATGTTCCTAAATTTGAATGATAGCATTTCATTTGTTTGAGTTGTCCCTAAATAATATGCAACTTTTATAAACAGCTTTACTTAAAAAAGGCATGCCACTTTTTTGCAGAATATTTTTCAAAAACAGCTTTAAAATCATAGATAGCATTTAAAGAAGAATGTTGCCCTATTCTTTTTTCTTCTCTGTTCCCCCTTCTCTTTCCTTCCAGAGCAAGTGACCTCAAAAGCCATTAGATGGGGCTGAGTAGGTCAGTGATGCAAAATGGGGCATCAGTGTCTGAGCAAGTTCAGGTGGAGAGGCATGCAGGGGGGCAGACCAGGGTGGGGTGTTGAGGCCATGCACAGTGAGAAGGGCATGCTCAGGAGGGGGTGATCAGGGCCTGGCATGGCTGTCAGATACCAAGCAAGGTGGGGTGCACATTCCCGTGGTAGCCCAGCATGTGGTGTCAGAGGCCAGGTGACGGGAGGAGGGCCTTTGGTAAGGGGAAGCAGCAGCCTGGTGTTGGATAGGGATATGGTGTCCCAATAGGGTGAGGGGGGCCTGCCTATGAGAGGGCAACCTGACAGGCAGGTGTCAGGACCTAGCAGGTAAAAGGGGGTGTGGGTAGGGGACGGTGGTGGGGGGATATTACATATAGCAGTGCTCCAATATGTCAAGATATGGAGGAGCGTGGGAGCAAAGTTTCTCACTGTCACAGAAGGGAGTTAAAATATGGAAAGGGAGAAATGATGAGCTCTACTGTTAGTTTGGAGCTGGCGATGTTAATGTGAGTTTATAGTTTTCAATACAAACAGATGGTTAGATATGGATATCAATATAGGGGTTTGTGAGTGTGTGTGTGTGCATGTGCATCTGTGTGCTCCCTAGCTCTGCCCCATGAGAGGGCCTGGATGTAGTATTCATCAACAACAGTGAGCAAATCTGGCACTGAGGTCTTGATTTCTAAGCACCATTCTCCACTAAAATGGTCCAGGACCCCTTGGAGAAGTAGCTGATACAGGGCTGGGGTAGGGAAGCACAGGATGAGCCTGAAATATCATCTCGTGCCAAAGGATGCAGAAGCCAGCTTGATAGAAATGGATTAAAATTCACTGAATAAAATAGAACCATGATTCAATATGATGTAAATAAGTAAACAACTAAGTTGAAAGATTGGTGCAAAACAGGATGTCTATATGTTCTCAGAGTACCTCCCTACAAAATATATACTAATCACTGAGGGGAGAAGTATAAATTTACACTGGAGAAGTCTGATAGATAGCACCTTTATCAAGTGATAGAAGTTAACATCACCAATAGTAGATTCTGATAGGATGCACTGAGAAGAACACAGCACCACTTCTATGATATCCCTGACAAAGATGACCCAGAACCTGGATTTAATCACAGGAGATACCAGATATACATGTTCTCTGTCTCTCTCTCTGTCTCTCTTTCACTCAGACACACATTGGGAAACTTGTTGTTGTCATTGACTTCTTGTGATGTGCTAAAACTTTCCAATTCTAGGATCCAATCTTAGAGCAGGTTTGAAAAGATGAGGCTTATAATTATCTATGAAGATTATTTATAGAATATGACTTAAAGAAATCTGCTGAGTGTAAAATTCATTCATGAAAGAGTGTTCAGACATTTGTTTTTTCAAAAGTGAGACAAATGACAAAAGCATTGACTCCACTTGTAAGAAATTGAAAAGAGTCATAAGGGAAGGAAGTCAGTATCTGCCCAATGTAAATTTTCATGATACATATTAACATAATATGCAACATAACGAAGTAGCCATAAAAATGCCAAAGGATTTATTCATACTCTGCACTGTCTGAACTAAACTCTCAAACTGGCTAGGATCTATTATGGAGAATTGTGTACCTTTTCCTTTTTTAATCTTGGTAGACTTAACTCTCAGACCTCTTTCACGAATCAGACATTGTGAATATGAATCGGTGGCTGAAATTAAGTTCTTTGTTTTGTAGAATTCCTTGATAGACCATTTTCACCTGAAAACACTTTTTTTCCTCTAGGCTTCTGAGACACCCACTCTCCTGACTTCCTTCCTTCTTTATTGGTCACTAGGTCTCCATTTATTTTGCTGATGTCTTCTTTCCCAGCTGACCATTAAAAGCAAGAATGCTCTAGGGCTCCATCCTCCTTTTGCTCTGTCCATGCCCTCCTGCTAGGGGAGTTCTCTAGTCCTTGGCTTTCTAGTCCATCAATGTGCTCATGGCATTCACATTTTGATTGCCAGCTTAGGTCTCGCCTCTGATCTCTAAACCCATATATCCACATTGTGAAGTAATGTCTCCACTAGGGTGTCTAATAGGCATAGCAAACTTAGCATGACAAATACAGAATTGTTGGTCTCCCTTTCATCCCATACCCATATTCGTCCTCTGTAAGGTCTTCCTCATTTGAGTTAGAAGTACCAACATCTATTATTTCTAGTTTGGTAGCTCTGGCTAAAAACCCTGGAGTCCTTTTTGATTTTTCTGCACCCCCCCTTAAATTCCACAGTCAGTTTATCAGTAAATGTTCTCATCTTTGCCTCTAAGAAAGAGCCTAAAGCTGACTTTTTCTCTCTTTTCACTGCTGCAAACCTGGCTCAAGACACCTGGATGATTGCAACAGATGCCTGAATGGTCTTCTGGCCTCTGCTCTTTCTTCTACACAATACCCAGAGTAATCTGTTTGAAGCATAGGTTTAGGAAAGATCACACGTCTCCTTAAAACACCCTGTGGCTTCCTTCCTATAACAACAAGAATAAAACCCTTTTCAGACTCTTTTTAAAAATGACATTTATTTATTCTTTTTAGAGATAGGCTCTCACTCTGTTGCCCAGTCTAAAGTGCAGCTATCATAGCTCACTGCAGCTTTGAACTCTTGAGTTCAAGCGATCCTCCTGCTTCTGAAATTACAGGTGTCTGCCATGATACCCAGCCCACACTCTTTTTTTTCTTTTGTTAAGTTTTTAAATTATATTTTAAATTCTGGGGTGCATGTGTAGAAGGTGCAAGTTTGTTACATAAGTATACATGTGCCATGGTGGTTTACTGCACCCATCAATTCGTCATCTACATTAGGTATTTCTCCTAATGCTATCTCTCCTCCTACCCAGCCCAAACTCTTTATCACAGACTACAAGGGAAACATAATCTGGCCATTCACAGGTTCTTGAATCTCATCTTTTCTACTCTCTTCTTTATTTCTCTCTCCTTCTCTCTCTCTCTCTCTCTGTCTCTGTGTGTGTGCGTGTGTGTGTATGTGTGTGTGTCTTTTGAGATAGGGTCTTACTTTGTTGCACAGACTGGAGCGCAGCAGCGTGATCACAGCTCGCTGCAGCCTCGACCTCCCCAGGCTCAGGTGATCTTCCCATCCCATTTTTTAAAAAAATTGTTTTGTGGAGACAGGTTTTCATCCTGTTTCCTACACCTAAAGCCAGATTCTCCATATCAGTCTTGTCAGTTATGAGGATACTATTTTGGTCTCCTATGCTGACTCTTTTGTCTTAATTCCTAATTGATTCAGAACTTGGGCAGGGAAATGTGAATACTTGTTGGTGTTTCCCTCAAGTCCCCCAACATTTATGTATTTACATTTTTGATGCTTCCTTTGCCTTCTGAATATGAGTTCTTGAAGGAAGAAAGGGCATTGGCCATTTTCTCTGCCTAGTCTCTCCCTACAGCCAAGGATAATGTTTAGCACAAAGAATGTGTTTAATAAATATTTATTTAATAAATATATTTTATGTCAAAATACAATAGCCACTGAAGTTTTGCTTGTGATTCACTGGAAACCTACTATGCTATAGGTCAAATTAATAGTAAAGACAAAGGCAATCTTTTGTCTGAAGTTGCCCCTATTAACCTATAACTTATTTTTTTTTTAATTATTATTATTATTTTTTATTTTTTTTGAAAAAGAGAGAAAAGGAGAAAGAAAGAAACAGCAAAAGAAAGAAAAAAAGAATGAAAGAGAGAAAGAAAGAGGAAGAGAAAGAGAGAGAGAGAATGGGATTCTTGTTTTATTTCCCAGGCTAGAATGCAGTTAAAAAATGGGTATTAAAAACCTCTTTTATGCCAATAATTGTGCTTAACAATGGAGATAGGAAGGAATAGGGGATGAAAATAACAAATAAGCAGCCAACCAATATTTTATTTAAACCTGTGAAATGCTATGCAATTGCTGAAG
>CAUYQU010057578.1:0-15196 GCA_963574635.1 Cheracebus regulus
AACAGAACAGAGGCCTCAGAAGTAACGCCATAAATCTACAACCATCTGATCTTTGACAAACCTGACAAAAACAAGCAATGGGGAAAGGATTCTCTAATTTGTAAATGGTGTTGGGAAAACTGACTAGCCATATGCAGAAGGCTGAAACTGGATCCCTTCCTTATACCTTATACAAAAATTAATTCAAGATAGATTAAAGATTTAAATGGAAGACCTGCCACCATAAAAAGCCTTATAAGAAAACCTAGGCAATATCATTCAGGATATAGGTATGGGCAAGGATTTCATGACCAAAACACCAAAAGCAATGGCAACAAAAGATAAAGATGTGTTTTGCAAGCTAATAGTCAATAAGAGTGGCTCTTTATCTAGTGCTTCCCTCATTATTCAAGGTTTTTCGTCCTCTGCAACAAGGATTTGTGGGGTCAGATCACCCTTTTCTGTGGGGTATGTCCTGCACATTGTGTGTTTAGTAGCCTGCTTGGCCTGCTACACGCCAACAGCACTTTCTCCCAGTTGTTTCCAGACATTGACAAATCTTCCCTGGGGAATAAAATTTCCCAGAATGGACAGCCTCTGCTCATAACAGAAAAGCTTTTTTGAGATACTGTTGTTTAAGGCAGGCTGACTACTGTTACCAACACACACACACACTCTCTCTCTCTCTCTCTCTCTCTCTCTCTCTTCCAGTGGCTGACCATACTAGTTCATTTCTTGCTCTAAAAAGAGTCTAATATGGGTCTGGATTGTGAGGCTTGTCTCATGCTGTGATGCAGGTTACTAGGACCCTGCCACCTTCGTGTGTGTCCTGACAGTTGGCAAATAGCAGGTGGGAAAAGAGCTGGGAAGAACATGGCTGGTAGATTTCCCACTAGCCAGGCCTGGACCTGGAGCACATCCACATGCCTAGTGAAATAGGAACTGGTGACTTTGTTGAAACTCAGTCACAAAGCCTCATTTAATTGCAAGGAAATCAAAAATAGAATGCAGCTCTGTGAAACAAAACGGAAATATTTTGATGAAAAAGTAATTGCAGTTTTGCCGTTACTTTCAATGGCAAAAACTGCAATTAACTTTTGCACCAACCTAATAATTTTAGTACTATGGTTTCTTTTGTATATTTAATAACAATTTTAAAAAGTTGTGTTACATTGCATTTCTGCTGAATATATGACAGATGAGGGTGCTGTGGGCTTTTATTAGGCTCAGGAAGTAGTTTATGAGGAGCAAAGGACTCTCCACAGTATGCTTCAGTTAGTTTTCTCAGTCTCTGAACTAAGGATGACCTGAGAGAAACAGCCTGTCTTTAATCACATTTTGATCCATTTACACAGTAGACCAAATGTGCTTTAAAATATACTTAAATAAATAAATGTATATTTTGTAAAAGTTCTTATGTGGTTTCTCTGAGATGATATGTACTTTAAAAAATCAAGAAGTTTTAAACTTAAAAACCAAACATTGATTATAACAATGAGCACCCTTCTTATGTGCCATAGACTTTTATGTCCTAAAGAGGGCAGGAGATTGAATCATTTTTTTGTAATTTTTTTGGTATTACTGGGAATACTGAGAAATTATTTGCACTGTTCATGGAACACTAATATTTAAAAGGGTTGGCTGGAATGGAAAGAGTTGTGTTTATCATTGTGGGGCAGGATAAAGATAGCACATCACACAAAGATCACATCTGTCATTCCAGGCCAGTGATGTCTGAACTTCGTATGCTCTAAGAATGAGCTGACAATAGATAAGCTATCTTTCTTCCACTTTATTTTTGGATACAGCCTACTCTTAGGATTACATCTTACCCCTTAGCTGTTTTTCAAACTGTTTCCTCTCAATTCAACACATAGTAACAAGAAAAATCTATTCAAAAACATATACCTATGCCATGGAGTGATGCAAAAACACCAACTCTGCTCTCTGGAAAACAGAGTCATGCAAACAGCTAAGCACATTTAATGTGACAGAACAGAACAGCCTACCTATAGCAGCTTTCAGATGTTATAGAGTGCAGGTGATGGAATAATTAAGTTTAATTGGGGGCTATTATCAAAAGACTCAGAGAAGAGTTTGAGTGGAACCTTGAAGGGTATATGACTTTTAATAAGCTGGAGATAGAGAAAAGATAATTGTAGGCTACAGGAATAGTTTGATCAAAGGTGCAGAGGTGTTTTTGTGTATCTGCTGTGTTCAGGGAAGGCAGACAAAGTGGCAACAGAATATTTAAGACAGAGCACAGCCAAATGTCGCGAACCAAAGGCAATCTAGCTTACCCTAACTGCACTGCACTTGTCTAGTCTCATATTATCTACTTTAAAGATGCCCTAAATGAATTGTGTTCACTCTCATATTTATAGTTTTCTTCATATATTTTCACACAAATGAGAAGTGTCCTGTTTTCTAAATCTACATTTAGACAACCTCAGTGTCACTTCACCTTACAATTTTTCCTTTCGATGTCAACTTCTTTCTATCCACCCCTTGCCCAGGATTCATATACATTCAGTACTTTCTTCCTAGATTGTTTTCTAATATTTAGAAGCAAATACAATCATGCCATACATTCTCTCATTTTGGCATGTGTGGTGTGGTTCATCCATTTACTGAACTCTAAGATTTATGTGGACAAAAACCATGACTTACACTTATTAACAGTATCTTTCATATTTAAGAATGCATTCAACATATAATTCCTTGACTACAAACTTTTAATTAAATAGGTTAGTATCTTGAAATGATAATACCAGCTTTGGGATTTAATTGCAACTTTAAGATGGCAGCCAAAAAATAATACATAACTTTTGCAAATATTCACCTTCCATTTAGCACTTAGTATGGTTTAAATGCATTGCTGAATGTCCCTCTACCCACTGCGTAAAGGGACATTTTCTTGTTCTAGAAAACTCCATTGCCACACTGAGGAAATACTGAGAGAGATATTTCACAAGGGAAAAGGGACCCCACTTCTTCAATTAATGGAATGCATCTAAAACCTCTGAAATTATAACAAGCAAAGACTTGTTTTAAAATAGATCTCAGGCTAAGAAAGAATTAAAGGACAAATAGAGTTTTGCTAGTTCTATTTACATAGTAAGTCAAGTTTCACTTGCAGAAAAAAAATTATGGCAGAAAGTTTAGGTAGTGATTAAATATGTAGAATTGGGAGCTGATCTGCTAGAGTTTAAATTCTGATTCTGCCTTAGTTTCCTCACCTGCAAGATAAGTTATAACACATAGTAGAAGTAATACCAATAAATTCTAACTTGTAGAGCTCTGAACTGAGTCAATATAGTCAGTCAAAATGCTTAGACCAGTGTACAGCACAAAGCAAACCCTTCTTATGTATTATAGGCATCTCCAGGCCAGTGGAATTTATTTGTGAGGAATTTAAACAATTCTAAAACAGAATTTCTCCTTATCTTTTCTTTGCCTGTTTGGTTCAAGTGAGTTCCTTTTTCAAGTAAATGAATGATACCTATGCTTCATGTGAATAAAGGGTTGAATAAATGGTTGATTGATATAAAAAATAATTTTGGGCAGAGATCACAATATTTCACAATTCTGGAATGGCAAAACAACTATTGAAACGTGTAAGGATTTCACAAAGGACAAAAATAAACTCCAAATTAAAATCACAGAGAGCCAGCCAGAATGTAGGTTTGGCCTATTTTGTGTAATATTCTACTTTATTTTCAAAACCACAATTTATAGACTTCCCCATCTCAGGGAATATTTGATTGATAAAATTAATTAAATTTTTCTGAAATTTCTCGTTAATATTAATTCTCAGGGAGTACTTTGCACATCAGTCACATGTGCAGAGATGTCTTTGGGAAAGACAGGAAAATAAAGGCCTTAACAAGAATTTGGCAGTTATGATAATAAATGGTGTTGGTCCACTCTGAGCTGCTCTAAGAATTCTTGCTTGCATTTGTGAGAGTAATTGCAAATAATGTCTCCTTTAGTCCTCTAGTAAAAAAAAAAAAAAAAAAACTCTTCCTGAAGAGTCCTTAAAAGGTACATGACAGACTGAGTTCATCATATTCTCAAGGAATTTATAGACATCTTCACAATTCAGGGATGTAAGAATGAGATGACCCAGCTACTTTTCTTCTCTTAATATCATGTAATAAAATTCTAGATAGGAGTTGAATTTCTCTAGTGCTTACAATTGTTTAATTTATAACTAAAGGAGGAAAAATTAACTTCCTATTTTCAAGCTATTGCAGAAAACAACACTGAACTGTGTTCGCAGAAACCTTGCTTTCCAAAGAAGATGGCAGAAGCCAAAATACTAATTAATACAGTTTAAAAACTACCAGTTGTTTATGTGGATTTAATGGTCTATGAACATTTCTCTGGACATATACACGAATATCCACAAGCTAGAGGCAGGCCCTAGAACCAGTAGCTTTCTTAACATGGGAAAGGAAGGAATTTCAATTAATTTATCTACTCATAGCTATTAAAAGATGACTGTTTTAATAGGACAGTCCACAGCATTGTCATTCCTTTCAAAATTAGAAAACAGTAATAAAAATATGCATTGCTGCCTCAGCAGCTTAAGGGAGAGAAAAAAACTTCATGTATAAAAAAATCCTCAGAATGATATAAGCATTTTGTATTTCAACAAAAAAAAAAACTGCTTTTCTATCTTTAGCATCCATGTCTCTGTTATGCATATTTATGAAAATTCATTTTTATAGCTTAAACTTGAAACATTGATTTTAAGTTTTTAACAGGCACACATATTTTGTTATATTTTAAATGGAAACATAATATATTTAAAAATATAGACCTATTTAAGAGCAGCACTAAACCCTTCCAAATAGATATACTTTCAAGGTCATCAGATGCATCTTGATGCATAATTTGGAGATGAACATGTTCTCTGACTGCAATTCAACTATATGTGGGCTGTGGTTTACATAAAAATACAATTTTTAGAGAAAAGTCATCATCTTATCTGAAAATGTTTCTGGGGATAGCTTTTTGCCCAGTGATCCATTCCCACAGATGATGGCAGATAAACTGAATATACTTAGAGGCAAAGAATGCCACCTTCTGCTACAAGATGAATTAATTTATCAGGCTTTCACCTTAGGTGGTGTAGTGGTGACAAGGGCTTCAGCTCTGGATATCTTCATTGCAGTTATGTTCCAGGAGAACAATCTTCATCATTTCTCTGTTACTGCCTTCAAATTACATAGAGCTCTGTGCAGGGATAAACTGTAATGTATGGCCATGGACCTAAACATGTGTATATAGCTTTACTTAGTTTCATAAAATGAGAATTCTACACAGGTAATCATTATTTAAACTGCTTTACTATTGAAATGGGCCACATGCTACAGCTCCATCTTTTGCCCTTTTTCACAGAGATACACAGAAACATTATTGAGAGTTAATGTGCTTCTATATGGGGGATGGAGACAGCTATTGATTGGCGTTTGCTTATTGAGGAGAATATGCTATACTGGCTTTAAGTTAGCATGCTTGTAAATTTAAGTACTAGACAAACTGGCCTGCAATACAAATATATTTATTATCTCACATAACGAGAAGCCCAGAGAAAAGGTATACCCTAGGGCTGATTGAGTCAGTGGCTCAACGGTGTTACCAAGGTCCATATTTCTTTCTAGCTCTCTTTCCTTATCCATCATTTCTGGAGTGTTGGCATCATCCTTACTCTAGTTTTGCTTGTGGTCACAAGATATCTGCTCCAGAGCAATAGAGGCAGAATCTTCCCATTCATAACCAATGGAGAAAAAACCTCAGCATTTTTCTTTGATCTGGTTGAGTCTACCTTAACCAGGTGTGAATTCCCTATTTAACACAAGTAGCCAGAGGAAAGTTTTTCCCTGGATCCTTTTTTTTTTTTTTTTTGAGACAGAGTCTTGTTCTGTCACCAGAATGGAGTGAGTGCAGTAGCACCATCTCAGCTCACTGCAACTTCTGACTCCCTGGTTCAAGAGATTCTCCTGCCTCAGCCTCCCAAATAGCTGGGATTATAGGCACACGCCACCATGCCCAACTAATTTTTGTATATTTAGTAGAGATAGGATTTCACCGTGTTGGCCAGGATGGTCTCGATCTCCTGATCTCATGATCCACCTGCTTTGGCCGCCCAAAGTGCTATGATTACAGGCATGAGCTACTGTGCCTGGCCCGCCCTGGATTCTTTAAAGTTACTGGGCTCTATTTCTGCAGAGCTATCAGTTGGGAAAAAAATGTATACCTGAATAATATCAGGATACTTGCTCTTGAGGAAAAAGGGAACAAAGATTGTTCTTATATAAAATCTACAGTGTCCACCAGAAATAACCTCAAGGCAGATCTGACTACATAATTCCAATCAACCAATTTAACATATTGCAAATGATCAACTTCTGATGCTCTCTTTTCTTATTTTTAATATAAGAATTACAAATCACAGCATAGTTATTATGATTGGAAATAATATATAGGTACAATTTAGCACAGAGCATGACTTGTATAAAGGGACAAAGTTACCTGTTCCAAAAAGTTAGTGAAAAGAAAAAGGAGAAATTACTTTATCATTTTGTTACAAGTATAATGGATTGTAATGTGGAGGACCTACGTGCACACATAGAGCTAAGAGAGTGTATTTATTTCAAGGAAAAGCAAACGGCAATCTCTAAAATATGTCTAATTATCTTGTAAAGATGTTCATCAGAATCTACTGAGACTTAACCGTTTAGAAAATAACTGTATAGATCCAGTGCCAGCAGGCATCACTTCAGGAACTCCAGGGCCCAGGCTGTCATGATGCCAGCCATCATGCTGGCTCTCTATCCTGCCTGGGATAGGAAGGAACACAGAGACTCTACCATCTGCCATGGCCCTAAAACTGAATGAATGAGATAATATGGCAATTTCCAAAGGGAATTCTTCTGAGCTAATATAGATAGATAGATAGATAGATAGATAGATAGATAGATAATAGTTAGACAGATACATAGATACCTAGATAGATAGATACATACATAGATACACAGATAGATACATAGATAGATATTCCAATTAATTGATTCAGCTTTCTTACTATTTTAGGGCAGTTATTTTTGACTGTCACTTAATTGATACATTCATTACTGGTTTTGAATACAGTTTTAAACTTGTGAAATCTATTCTAATGGTATCTATTTGTTATTATTTTCTTCTGCAAAGCACTCTCTACCTTTCCTTTAGAATGAAAGTGCACTCCAAATAAATATTTTGTTCTGATTGCTATAGAATGCATTATATCAGTAATTTCTATTCCAGCAAATACAAGTTGATACTTTACTATAAATTATTCTCCCAGACAATGACTCATTTATGATTTAATGCAATAGATCTAAAATATAGTTAGGGCTTGTCTGGCCAGCTTCCTGCAAAATGCTGTAATCATATAACTCCTTTTTTTTCTCTTTCCTATTTTTATCTCTTTATTGATATTTCAGGGTGCAACAGTGATGTGCCTTCCCCTCACTCTATATGTAATACATGTTATACACATTAAAAGTTAGCAATCAACTCCAGGTGCATTGATTAAATTAGGCCCTCGTGAAGAAGGGTTGAATAAATTTTACATTTTTGTAAGTTTCTTCTTCCACTAATCGTACCTGCCACTGTCTTTCATAGGATGTTTACTTTGGTTACAGTGTGTGAAGCATAAGTTTTACAATATAAATTAAATATTTGGGAGAAAATAAAATAATACATAATTATTTCTTGAATAATGGAATTTGTCACATATATCTGGCATGTGATGTAGATCATTTGTTTCAGTTTAAGAGTTATTTGGGGCATTAATATAGCACGCAAAAATTAGAATGTATTAAAGAATATTTAGTTTACTTTTGAAAAGATTTAAAATTTCAGGTATAAATAAAATATAATTGATGAAAGTAAGTGAATTGGTGCTCCACAGAAAAATTAAAAGATAAGTATGTTGAAAATCTTCATAAAATATATACTTACCATATGTCTTAGCTCAGGCTGCTATAACAAAATGCTACAGACTGAGTGGCTTAAACAACAGGTATTTATTTCTCACAATGCTGGAAGATGGAAAGTCTAAGTCTAAGACCAGCATTTCTCACAATGCTGGCACATTCAGTTCTCGGTGTGGGCCTTCTTTCTGGCTTACAGATGGTCATCTTCTTTCTGTGTTCTCCCATGGAAAAGAGAGAAAGTTCTGATGTCACCTTGTGTCCTTCTAAGTACATAAGTGTGGCCATCATGGAAGTGCCACACTTATGACCATATCTGAGCCTAATTATCCCTCCCCAAAGCCCCACCTTCTGATACCTTCACAGGGAAGGTTATGGCTTCAACACATGATTGTTTCTGAGGGGACACATTCAGTCCATAATACCATAACCCAGAAATCTAATGCCTAGATGTTTACTCTCCCCAAATTGAAAACTTGTCTACACAAAGATCTGTATATAGATGTTTATAGATAGAATCCTTTTTCATAATCACAAGGAAATGGAAACAACAAAAATTTCTTAACTGGGGGATGGATGAACACGTTGTGGTACATCCGTAAAATTAAACACTACTCCATAATGAAAACAGCGAGCTAGTGATCCATGTCATAATGTGGGTGATGTGGGTGTTCCACAAAAGCATTGGGCTAAGTGAAAGAAGGCAGGCACAGAAAGCTACTGTCATGTGATTCTGTTTATGTAACACTCCAGAACAGGCAAAACTATAGGGGCAGAAATCAATCAGTGGTTTCCAGGGGCTATACTTGTGCTTACATGACTATATACATTTATTAAAATGCATGAAATTGTGCATCTATATAAAAATTGTACCTCAAAAAAACTAGCATTAAAAAATACCTAGACTACTAACATGATCAAAGGATGCCCTTAGAAAACTCCTTTAAATCATCAACTAAATGTCTAAAATGGTTATGTGTTAGGCCGGGCTCAGTGGCTCAAGCCTGTAATCCCAGCACTTTGGGAGGCTGAGGCGGGCGGATCACAAGGTCAGGAGATCGAGACCAGCCTGACCAACATGGTAAAACCCCATCTCTACTAAAAATAATAAAAAAAAAAAATTGCTGGGCATGGTGGCATATGCCTGTAGTCCCAGCTACTGGGAGACTGAGGCAAGAGAATTGCTTTAACCCGGGAGGTGAAGGTTGCAGTGAGCCAAGATCACGTCACCGCACTCCAGCCTGGTGCCTGGCAACAGAGTGAGACTCTGTCTCAAAAAAATTTAAAAAATAAAAATAAATACATACATACATACATACATACATAAAATGGTTATGTGTTTAAAAAGAAACAGAATATTAATTTGTGAGTTTGGGAATGACCTATAATGTGTAGAAGTTTCCACTTATGAAAAATATCACTATTATTACCTGGTTGTCTCAAAGCTCCAGTTACCTTAGTGAATATTAGGAGCTGCTTTGGGTAAAGGTAGAAAATTTCTACCTGTATTCGTGAACCTTAACCTCAAACCATTCCAAAGTCTTCCTCCATGGTTAGTCATTGGGCATGAAACTTTCATCAGTATCTCTCTCTTGGATTAAGTAACTGAAACAAGAAACTGAGATGGGAACTATGTTTGTTTCTTTAAAAAAATGAAATTTGACACAGATATTTGGCATATTAACGTTTATATGACTCATTAAGGAGCCACAGAAATTAGTGAGAACATCCAGGAGAAACACATCAAAGGGGCATTTTAACCCATGTTGACATTAGTTCTGATCTGCTCTTTTTACTAAAAGGCAATACAAGATACAAGACAGATGTTACAAAGATAGGAAATAAGAAAGTTGCTTCAAATGCTGACTTTATTCCTTAGAGCTTTTCGTGTTAGTTCAGATTACTTAACTACTTTTGGTCTGAGTTTCCTAATCTATAAAGAAGAGAAGAATAATGTATTACCCATTCAGGGTGGTTTTCAGGGGACACTCACACACACACTATCATTCAGTACATATACAAACAATAATTCAAACATAGCAAATGCTCAGTAAATGTAAGCTATCACTAATAATTACTATTATATCATTTCTTCTCATTTTAAGCCCTTTAAACTACTAATCAAGTATATAAGTTAATGTTTGGCGTTTGCTGAGTAACAAACACTCTATATTTAGTGGTCTAAATCAAAGATTATTGCTTATTGTTAAGTTTATGGAGCAACTGAGCAATTCTGTAGATGGGTGGCAGGCTTTGCTTATGCAAGACTTGCTTGCTCTTGTGTCTTTAGTCAACTGGTAGGGGGATCTGGCCAGTGGCTATCATCAGGAAGACAGAAGTTCTGGGTCTTCTATCTCATTATACAGCAGGCTAGCTTGGGCCTGTTCACATGATAGCTGCAGATTCCAAGAGGGTTTGTGGAAATGAGCAAAATCTCTTGAATTCTAACCTTGCAAATAGCACATTACTCCTACATACACTAGCTCATTCTCCCCTGATGCTTGTAAAAAATATATTTCATCTTGAGTTGTCCCTGTTTCTTTCTGGCTTTTATTAGGTTTAAAACATATTCCTAGGCATATCTAATAAAAGGTAATCCGTAATTTCCACACATTGTATACCTAAAAAAAAGCATGTGTAATAGATACCTAGCATACACCTTACCTGTCAATTGATCATACACTGCACTTCTCCACTAAGTGTAACTCCTTACATTTCATCTCTTTTTATTATATTTTTTATTTATACTTAAGGCATGATGCATTTATGGACAAGAAAGACCGAGTTTTATTTTCTTATAACCCCACTGCCTGATGCATCTTATATAAACAACATATTTGTTGAAAAAATTCCTATTAGAGGTATCATGTAGCAAGAGAGAGAGAGGCCTTTGTTACGGATCAGCAAGGAAGACTGAGAATAAGGGTATACCTTGAAGTCTGGGAAGGAATTACATTTGGGGAAGAGTCTTAGTGAGCAGCCCATCCAACATGAAGCAAGCTTAGAGTGGGAAACAGACGCCATGGGTTAAATGAACAAAGACTCTTTGACTTGAGTAAAGTGTGGATTCAAGCATTAATGGGAATTGGAGCTAGAAAGAAAGTCAGGAAAAATCTCCCAACAGCCTCAAGTTAAAGAACTTAGTTTAAATCCATTTATTATTTAATTAACTAGAAATACTTAATGCATTAATTAAATGAGAGAAAATTAAGCCATTAACTCTCATTGCCCATTAAGCTTATCAGACTAGTTAGTCTTTACCTTAATAAACAATAACATAAGCAAATTTAACCATGGTAATTATACTCGGAAGAAGGGTAACGCTGATGGAAGGGGTCATAGAATATGTATTGCATGAAAAAGTCAAGTTTCTGTGTGTTATGAGAATAATTAGGAATACCTAAGAACCTCAAGGACATGAAGAGAAAGTGGATGCTGACAGACAGATAAGTCACAAGTCATTACTCCATAGTACAGTCCTTCACTGACTAGTCCTGACACACAGAGACAGAGTTAAAAAATAGTTTATGAATCATTCTTGGACATGGTACATATAAATTCTTCCTCTATTTCATTGATCAGAACCTAGTTGCAAGTTCTCAACCTCCTGCAAGGAAGCTTGGGAAATATTCTCTTCATTTGGCTTACACACTTTTTATCACTTAAAACATGACATAAAAAGTTGTACAAAAGAGATGAACCTTTCATGCAGAGCACAAAGTAATGGTGAGGTATTTTCTATAGACTTAATATGCGCATATGTGCACAAAACACGTGCATACACATAATTTGACATTTACAATTTTGAATGTCTCAGATGGAGCTACCACTCTACTAAGTATTTATTTTTAGTGAGAAAACAATACAGTGAGTCCTAGGAGGAAAAGAAAGATGTGTGCGAGGGAAAGACAAACTAGTAATTTTCAAATTTTAGCATGATTCAATTTACTTGAGGATCTGATTAAATATGCAGATGCTAGGCTCCAGCCCCAGAAAGTCTAATTCCTTTTAAGAAGATCTCTTATGTCATCCTGGTATTCACTTTGACAAATATTGCTCCAGCCCTGACTCATGGGATGTGACCCTGTTTCTTTTTTTGTCCTTCTGTGACTTGTTTATTTCACTTAGTATAATATCCTTAAGATTCATTTATGTTGTTGTATTTCATAGATTTTCCTTTTGTTAATGGCTAATGTCCCACTCCATGTATATACCAAAAATAAAAATAGAATTACAATATGATTCGACAATCCCACTTCTGGGTATTTATACAAAGAATTAAAATCAGGATCTTGAAGAGCCATTTGTGCCATCATATTCATTGCAGCATCATTCACAATAGTCAAGATATATGGGAAACAACCCAAATGTCCATTGGTGGATGAATTGACACGTTTTCTTTTTTTTTAATTTTACTTTAAGTTCTGAGATACATGTGCAGAACGTGCAGGTTTGTTACACAGGTATACATGTGCAATGGTGGTTTGCTGTACCCATCAACCCTGCAGGTGACCCTGTTTCTTTCATGTCTGCTGCAAAGTCCAACATAATGATAATGGTTATAGCCATTCTAAAACATGCCCAGCTGCCTGACTGGAAACTCCTCACTGAGTTTGTAAGTCTGTAACTTATTTCTCATTGTTTTGCTGTTCTGAAAACCAAGAACATATTTCCCTGGAAAGAACAGTTAAGAAAGAACCTGGCACTCTAAGAAATGTAAAACGTAGACTTGCTCTTTAGTTAATGCATATAGAGTCTTTTTATTATATATTTTGTCTTTTCTACCAAAAGTAAAAATTGACCAACATATTTTAGATTGTCAAGTTTACTTTGAAAAATATTTTTAAAAAGAAAAATATATATCTTAGAGTGTCTGGAAGAAAGGGGATGGGTCAGTTACAGAAATCAAGATTAGTTGCCAGGGCATAGTTAAGGATAGTCACACCATTGAGTAACCCTGTAGCTCACCAACAAATTCAGTAGCTGCATCACTTAATCTACCAGATAGAGTAACTATTACTTAACAGTGTGTCATAGTAATATAATATATCTTATCTTTCTTTTTTTCTCTTTACTCTTGTTGCCTGTTGTATCATTATACAAAGTTTTGAATGTGTGTGCTTTCTTATTTATTTTACCTTTAAGGGTTATTTGTAAGTTTAAATAATCCCCAAATAACAGGATTTATTATTATATATATTTATATTTTTTTAAATAAAAATGTCCCTTCTCAGGGACTTCATGATTTTTATTTTGTTTCTAATTGACATAACAATTGTACATATCATGGGGTATAGTGTGATGTCTTAATACAAGCATACACGGTATAATCATCAAATCAGGATATTTAGCTGTATTTATGATCTTGTACATTTATTATTTTTTGTAGCAAGAACATTCAAAATCATCTCTTCTAGCTATTTTGAAATATATAATACAATGTTTTTAACCATAGTCGCATTGCAGTGTAATAGAGTGCCAAAACTTTTTTCTTCCAAAGGTCAAATAAGTTTTTAAAATGGTATACATACATAATGAAATACTATTTGGCCATCAAAAAAATGAAATCTGCCATTTTTAGCAACATGGATGAAACTAGAGAAAATTTTGTTAAGTGAAATAAGCCAAGCACAGAACGACAAATATTGCATCATCACAATCATTTGTGGGAGCCAAAGGAGCTGATTTCATGGAAATAGAGAGTAGACTAGTGGTTACCAGAGGATAGGCAATGTGGTGAGAGTGGGGAGACAGTGAGATCTGGTCAACAGGTACAAAGTTACAATTAGGTAGAAACTTCCTTATTAGAAAAACTAATAGAGGTGTATTTTGGTTATGTTTTCATATTAGCACATCCTGAATATGAATATAAGCTGAAATTCAAATGTATCTTCAAGACTTTTAATTTACACTTCAACAATGCAAGACAGGCTTTTTCCTTAAATCTGGACTCTCAACAGAATTATTTCTTAACTGTTGCCTGTTCTATCATTATACAAGTTTTGAATTATTTCTTAACCGTTGTCTGTTCTATCATTATACAAAGTTCCTTACACCTTTAAAATATGCTGTGTACACAAGCAGAGAAGCTTTCTAAAGCACTGCATGCATTATTCCACCTCTCTGCTTAAAATTTTAATGGCTTCCTGCTTCCTAAAAGAGAAATATGAGCTCTTAGCCTTCAACTTAGTGCTTTAGACACTAAATACAGCATTGCTTAAGCGAGATAGGTTGATCCATCTCCAGACACACCTTACTTAGATTTTTTCTTCTGGTTTTACACTTGACACAGTTGTTTCCTTGTCTGTATTATTCTCACATCTAGATGCCTCCATATATAGTACATTTCTCACTAAATTAATCATAAATCACCTTCCAAAAAGTGGGAATTCATCCTCTTTTGTTTTTGTCTGTTGCTAGTTCTGCAAAGTGAGCTGTTTTCTTTCTACAACTGATTTTCACATTGTTTCCTAGTTCCCATTCATTTTTCCAAAAGATGTGAGAGGTTTATTCCTGTGTATTCTCACTAGGTAGGAACTAGAGTCCTCATGATCAGCCTTAGTGCATTACCCAAGGCCATTTTGCCTACTGTTTCCAGGCTGTCCTGCCATTGACTTCCAGACAGGTACTCTAGGATGATAGATGCCCCTACACTGTCACAGCTGCATCCCACCTAACTACTGGGTCATCCATTACTGCAGGTAGAAATCTCTGATGCCAGAACCTTCTCTGATTAATAACTCATTGCTATACCTTGCCACTTGGGTGGAAACAGCTATGGTTTGTTCTTCTTTAAGAATGATGTGTTGGATGAATTTCTTGAAAATGTTGTGAGCAAAAAGTAATGTCTAGGAGCTCAGACTTGAATATTTCTCCTTGAGAAGATGTAGGAAACTTGCATAGAGCAAGCATGATGTTAAAATGTGTGTGTGTGTGTGTATGTATATATGTATATATATATATATGTGCATGTGTGTGTGTACATATATCAGTACTGGATTCTAGAAGTAAAACTGTAGAAGGAAGCAGTACTGAGATAACAAAAGCTAATATTTATTGAGGGCTTGCTCAGTAAGTGTTTCAGAAAGGACACTTACAAGCTGTTTATCAAATTAGCTTGCTTAATATTAACAAACATTTGAAGAGGTAGGTTCTGGGTGTTGAACAATGAGAACACATAGACATAGAGAGGGGAACATCATGCACCGGAGCCTGTCAGGAGGTGGGGAGCT
>CAUYQU010057580.1:0-49340 GCA_963574635.1 Cheracebus regulus
AAGTCCACAAAGTGACTTCAACCTGTTTGTTTCTACTAGTTATATTTATACTTTCATAAAAACTTGAAATAACCTGAATATCCATTACCTAATAAACTGATAGGCAAATGTTGATTTATCAATTCAAAGGAACAAATTACACATGCATTCCACGTGGAAGAGTCTCTAATTCCTTCCTTCCTTCCTTCCTTCCTTCTGTCCTTCCCTCCCTCCCTCCCTCTCTCCCTCCCTCTCTCCCTCCCTCCCTCCCTCCTTCCTTCCTTCCTTTTTCTTTCTTTCTCTTTCTTTTTCTTTCTTTCTTTTTCTTTCTTTCTTTTCTTTTTTCTTTCTCTTTCTCTCTTTCCCTCTTTCCCTCTCTCTCTCTCTCTTTTCGTTTTTCCTTCCTTCCTTCCTTCCTTCCTTCCTTCCTTCCTTCCTTCCTTCCTTCCTTCCATCTGTCCGTCCATCTTTCTTTCTTGTCTTTCTTTCTGTCTTGCTCTCTTGCCCAGACTAGAGTGCAATGGCACAATCTCAGCTCACTGCAATCTCTGCCTCTAAGGTTCAAGCCATTCTTATGCCTCAGGCTCCTGAGTAGCTAGGATTACAGGCACACACCACAATACCCAGTTAATTTTTTTGTGTTTTTGGTAGAGATAGGATTTCTCCATGTTAGCCAGGCTAGCCTCAAATTCCTGGCCTCAAGTGATCTGCCTGCCTTGGCCTATCAAAGTGCTGGGATTACAGGCATGAGCCTCAGTGCCCAGCCTCTAATTCTTTGTACTAAGTTATTGAAGCCAGACACAGTGGACTACGTACTGCATTAATTTTTTTCTATGACTATTCTATAAAAGATGAAACTAATGACAAAATCAGATTAGTGGTTAACTGGGTTAAATGGAAAAAAATTTATTGTGAAAAAGCATGAAGGAACGCTTTGGAGGCATGAAAATGTTCTGTATCTTAATTGTGGTAGATATTACATTATACATTTATGCATTTGATTTTTAAAAACTTATCGTAAATAAATTCTGTAAATTATAAAGGTGACTTTTGTTGTTGTTGTTGCGATAGGGTCTTACTATGTCATCTAGGCTGGAGTGCAGTGACACAGTTGTGGCTAACTGAAGCCTCAAACTCCTAGGCTCAATCAGTCTTCCCATCTCAGCCTCCTGAGACAAGCAACATCACACCTAGCTAATTAATTTTTATTCGTATTTTTATTTGTAGAGACGGCATTTCAGTTTTGCCCAGGCTGGTCTTAAACGTCTGGACTCAAGTGATTCTCCTGCCTTGGCTTCCCATAGTGCTGGGATTACAGGTGTGAGACAGTTTCTCGCCTGATTTTTAAAATCTGATGAGACAATATATTCATATAAGAAAATATGAATTATATGAATATAAATATGAATTCTTATATGAATACATTCATATAAGAAAATATTTTTCTGCATACTTTACCCAATCATGATAGTTCAATTATAATACATGAAAAAGAGCGAACTTGTATTTTTTTTTTTTTTTTTGAGATGGAGTCTCACTCTGTTGCCTGGACTGGAGTACAGTGGTGCCATCTCAGCTTACTGCAACCTCCATCTCCCGAATTCATGCAGTTCTCCTGCCTCAGCCTCCCTAATAGCTGGGACTATGGGACTACAGGCGCATGCCACCACTCCCAGCTAATTTTTTGTATTTATTAGAGATAGAGTTTCACCATTTTGCGCAGGCTGGTCTCAAACTCCTGAGCTCAGGCAGTCCATCCACCTCCGGCCTCCCAATATGCTAGGATTACAGGTGTGATCCACCGTGCCTGGTATGTATTTTAATATTACATTGATTAGCAGCTCACAGCTCCTTGTATAAATGGCTCAAAAAGCCAACAATAGGGGAGTAGTTAATTCAGGTACATTCAAACAATAAAATACCATATAGTAATTAAACATTAAGGTCTTTCCATCAATAAAATGGGAAACTTTTTACAATATAGTCATATGTCACGTACTGACGGGGATACATTGCAAGAAATGTGAAGCTAGGTGATTTCATCATTGTGTGAACATCATAGAGTATACTTATACAAACCTAGATGGTGTAGTCTAATATATACCTAGGTAATATGATATCCTATTGCTCCTAGGATATGAACTTGTACAGTATATTACTGTTCTAAATACTGTGGGAACTTCAAAACAGTGGTAAATAGTTGCATATCTAAACATAGAAAAAGTACAGTAAAAATATGGCGTAAAAGATAAAAGTGATATACTGGTATAGAGCACTTATTATGAATGGAGCTTTTAGAACTGGAAATTGCTCTGGTTAGCAGTGAGTGAGTGTTGAGTAAATGTGAAGGCCTAGGACATTACTGTAAATTTTATAAGCACTGCACACTTAGGCTACACTAAATATATTAAATTTTTTTTCTTTAATAATAGATTAAACTTTGTTGGAACATTTTTTGTTGTATCAACTTGTTACTTTTATTTATTTATTCTTTTTTTTTTCTCAGGAGGTTGGAGGAAAACTTGCTACTTTTTAAACTTTGATTCCTGTAATACTTCGCTTAAAATACACTTTGTATAGCTATGCAAAAATAATTTCTTTATGTCTTTATTCTGTAAGCTTTTTTCTAAACATTTTTAAGTTAGTTGTTTTTTGCTTTTTAAACTTTTTTGTTAAAACCTCATACACAGAAGCACACATTACCCCAGGCCTAACAGAGTTGGGCTCATTCATATCACTCCAAATGTTGTCCACTGGAAGGTCTTCAGGGACAAACACACACAGAACTGTCATCTCCTGTGGTAACAGTGACTTCTGGAATTCTTCTGAAGGACCCGTTTTACTGTTAACTTTTTAAAAATAATAGAAGGAGTACACATTAAAATAACAATAAAAAGTATGGTAAATACATAAACTGAAAACAGTCATTTATTGTCAAGTACTATGTACTGTGCATAATTGTATATGCTAGACTTTTAATGACTGGGAGCACAGTAGATTCGTTTACACAAACATTACCCCAAACCCATGAGTAATGCATTGTTAAAACATAACAGTGACTATACCATCACTAGGTGACAGGAATTTTATGGAACAGCTTCCATGTATTTGTTTTGTCATTGACATGGTATATAACCATATATTGAATTGGGAAGAAAGGACATACAGCAGGATCTCACTTTCATTGGGGAAAAAATGTGGGATGGGCTATTATTTTATGAATGTATGTATAAAAATGATATTAACTATCAAGCGTTTATTTAAGGGAGTTAGGTTGGTAGCAGGTTTTCTTTTTTTAGAAAAATAAAACATATTTTGAATTTTCTACTCAATTCTTTTTTTCTCCATTAGAATATAAGCACCGTAAGAAGAGAAATTTTTGTTTGTTTCCCCTCTGTTGCCATATTGCAGATCCTAGAACAGTATTTCATAAATATGTTTAGAATTAATGAATGAATTTTATAGCTAGCTGGACCTCAGACTAGATTTTTTTTCATTGCTTTGTTAGTTTTGGTTTTAATTACATAGTTTTGATTACTGGAACTTTATAGTTCTATCTGGTGGAATAACTTCTCTTTGTTAGTCATATTTAAATTAGTCTAGACTTTTTTTACACAACTTATAAACACCCTTTTGAGTTTTTTGTTTTGTTTGTTTGTTTGTTGTCTCACTTGGACCTAGGCTGGAGTGCAGTGGTGCGATCTCTCTCAGCTCACTGCAACCTGTGCCTCCAGGGTTCAAGCAATTCTCCAGCCTCAACCTCCCCTGCATTTGGGAGTACAGGCATGCACCACCATGCCCTGCTGATTTTTTGTATTTTTACTAGAGATGGGGTTTGTTCAAGACCTCCTGACCTCAAATGATCTACCCACCTTGGCCTCCCACAGTGCTGGGATTACAGGTGTGAGCCACTGGGCCTGGCCATAAACATCTTTGGGCTTTAATTGGAATTGCACTAGTTACATATATTAATTTGTCATCTTTCAATTAGGAGTTTAAGACATTAGCATGAATTATTTAGACATTCCATATCCTTCAATAAACTTCATGGCTATTTAAATATTAGCTGGCATACTACTTTTAAATGTATTTCTAGATGTTTTAATTGTGTTGGTGTTGCTATTGGCAACTGGTTTACTTTATATTTCTTCCTGGGATACAGGTAAACTTTTGTTTTGTATGTATTTTTATTAAGCCATCTTCCTGAAAGATTTTTTTTTTATTATACTTTAAGTTCTAGGGTACATGTGCAGATTGTGCAGGTTTGTTACATACGTATACATGTGCCATGGTGGTTTGCTGCATCCATTGCCCTGTCATCTACGTTAGATATTTCTCTTAATGCTCTCCCTGCCCAATCTCCCCACCCCCTGCTATTCCTTCACTAGACCCCACTCCCCAGCTCCTGGTGTGTGATGTTCCCCTCCCTGTGTCCGTGTGTTCTCATTGTTCCACACCCACTTATCCGTGAGAACATGAGGTGTTTAGTTTTCTGTTCGTGTGTCAGTTTGATGAGAATGATGGTTTCCAGTTTCATCCATGTTCCTGCAAAGGTCATGAACTCATCCTTTTTTATGGCTGCATAGTATTCCTTGGTGTATATGTGCCACATTTTCTTTATCCAGTCTATCATAATGGGCATTTGGGTTGGTTCCAAGTCTTTGCTATTGTGAACAGTGCCGCAATAAACATACATGTGCATGTGTCTTTATAACAAAATGATTTATAATCCTTTGGATATATACTCAGTAATGGGATTGCTGGGTCAAATGGTATTTCTATTTCTAGCTCCTTGAGGAGTCGCCACACTGTCTTCGATAATCATTGAATTAATTTATACACCTACCAACAGTGTAAAAGTGTTCCTTTTTCTCCACATCCATTCCAGCATCTGTTGTCTCCTGATTTTTTAATGCCATTCCCGCTGACATGCAGTGGTATCTCAATGTGGTTTTGATTTGCATTTCTCTAATGACCAGTGATGATGAGCTTTTTTTCATGTTTGTTGGCTGCATAAATGTCTTCTTTTGAAAAGTGTCTGTTCTTATCCTTTGCCCACTTTTTGGTGGGGTTGTTTGTGTTTTTCCTGTAAATTTGTTTAAGTTCTCTGTAGATTCTGAATATTAGCCCTTTCTCAGTTGGGTAGATTGCAAAAACTTTTTCCCATTCTGTTGGTTGCCAATTCTCTCTATTGATAGTTGTTTCTTTTGCTGTGCAGAAGCTCTTAAGTTTAATTAGATTCCATTTGTCTGTTTTGACTTTTGTTGCCATTGCTTTTAGCGTTTTAGTCATGAAGTCCTTCCCCATGCCTATGTCCTGAATGGTATTGCCTAGATCAGAAAATTTATAACTCAACGTTAAGTTGATTATTGAAAACCAAACCTTTATACCTTAAAAGATACGTAATTTTGTGGTAACTGTTTTTCTCCATTTTTTTTTTTCATCCTGGTTGTTGAAAACTTCCTGTCACAATGGTCAAATATTTGTCATTTAGAAGTGAGTAGATTCTCAGTAGCCATGTAGTGATACTTTTGGGCACATTTCACCTACCCCAAGACGTTAGGCAGAAATGTTGGGGAAGCTGAAAGGCTCGGTACTCTCTTCTTTGGTCAGCAAGTGATTGTTGACCCATAATTAATTAATAGAAGAAGGAGATAGTCTCAATGTTTTGGGTCTTTTATCAAACAGGTAAATTATTCTTAGGATCTTTTCACTGTTACTCCCTTTCTGCTATTCTAAAATATAATCCTGGAGTCTCTTGATTTTATTTTTGGTTGTCACATTTCTGCAGACAGCAATGTATTGTGTTAATAGTTATTTCATTACAGACATTTCTGTGTTTTGGTTTACATGTGTTTTTTCCTTATTTTTCTTAAATTATTTAAAGGAAAGGAATATGTTTTGTGCAGAATTGTGTTAATCAGACGTGTACTAAGCAGTTACTGTGTACACTGCAGCAGTGGAAGGGAATGATAATACAGAGCCCTTATGTGCCAGTTCTGACAGTATAGATGCAGAAACAAAGAATCTGAAAGAATAGATGTCTTGCCAAAATTTAAGAAGCTATGGAGTGTCCATTTGATTCTATATTCTGTAGTCTTCAACCCTGATTACACATTAGAATCATCTGGAAAATTTAACAAATCTCATAGTTTTATTATACTCACCCTCACTGTTTATCTAGTCAGGAAATTGATTTCTAGAGATAGGGCCTAAGCATCTAGGTGTGTGAGAGAGACATAGAATTTTTTAAAGCTGTTACATGGATTTAATTTGCCGTCTTGGTGAAGAACAAGAGTCAGAAAACTATGCTCCATAGGCCAAATCCAGCCAACCTCCTGTTTTTGTTCTGCCATGGAGCTAAGAAAGGTTTTAACTTTTTTAAATGGCTGGGGAAAAAATATGACATGAAGATTATATGAAATTCAAATTTCATTGTCCATAAATCAAGTTGTATTGTAACCAAAGCCTTTGGTGAATTTTTCTTGATGTGTCAAGAAATAGTTGTTAAGAAACTTTTTCATAAACATATACATAAGGAGATACAGGAATATTTGGGTTCAGTCACCTCAAATTGCAAATCATTTCTTCCTTTTCCATCTGTTCTATCAATTAAAGCATAAATACATGTTTAAAAATTGATTTAACTGTTAATATTGGAGAGGAGAAATTGCTAGGCCAAATTCAGTAATCATTTGAGCATGTAAGGTACTATGAGTTTGTGTCTTCATATTTTATACTGACCAATTCACATGAGACAATATTCCCAGGTTGGTGGTGTTGGCTTAAGGGTTTAAAGTAACATCACCATTCTAATTTCATTTCCAAATCAAATGTTCATGGATTCCTATAGATAAGGTATCCCAAGAAAGTACTTGTTTTCAAAGTGTAGTTGCTCCTGAACTTACAATGAGGCTATATTCCTAAAAGTTCTTTGCATGTAGAAAATATTTTTAAGTCAAAAATTTAATTAATAAGCCATACCCACCCAGCATTATCATTTACCCTAGCATGTCTTAAGCTTGTTCTTATTTTTGTTTGTATTAATTTATTTTACTCTTAACTTCTAAGAGGAATTAAAATAATTCCAAATACTGTCATTTTACTCAGCAAATTTTAGACAAATAACCTGGGAAATTATGAACTACTTTCTCTTTTGACTTTTGGACCTCCTATTGGGTTTCAGGTATAATATGCTTATAAAGATAGATTTTTATTAATTGTGATTGAACTACTTACTGAGAGCACCTTCTGAAAACTTTTTTTTTTCTTAATTGTATACAAGTGTTAAATAATGAGATCACAACTATTTTTGAACAATTAGAAGTTATGTTTCAAGAACTGTTTTTGTATTCCCTATCCATAAATCTTTCCTCACTTTATTTAGTGGTAAGGTCAAGTAACCATTAAGTAGACTGAAATAGCCCCAGCTCAGGCATTCATTCACCATCTTTTAGTATTGCAGTGGAGCCAGATAATTATTAGGAATCGCAGAGAATGGCACTACGTAAAGCAATGACAGGAGACTGACAGGATCAAGAGGAAATGATGGAGGGTTTTAGAAATCCAAACCAAAGGAAAGAAAGAAGAAGAAAGTAAGGAAGTAAAGATAGGAAGATAGGAATTTTTGTTTGTTTGTTTGTTTGTTTGTTTTAATACGGAGTCTTATTCTGTCACCCAGGCTGAAGTGCAATGGTGCAATCTCAGTTCACTGCAGCCTCCTCCTCCCGTGTTCAAGCAATTCTCCTGCAGCAGCCTCCTTCGTAGCTGGGACTACAGTCACCCGCCACCACGCCTGGCTAATTTTTGTATTTTTAGTAGAGATGGGATTTCACTATGTTGGCCAGCCTGGTCTCAAACTTCTAATCTCAGGTGATCCGCCTGCCTTGGCCTCCCAGATTGCTAGGATTACAGGATTGAGCCACCATGCCCAGCCAGGATAGGGATTTATTGCCTCACTTAGGCATTTATTTGTTCTCAGCAAAGCTGGATCATTCTAGATCTATTCTAGAAGTTCAAGCATTAACACTAACTCGTCCCATTTCTCAAATCTACTCTGTGCTAACTGGCTTCATTCCTAGGCCTTCTGTAGTAGGAGGAAAATGGCTTTTGGTACTTCAGACTTCTGTGTCCTTAACACCTATATCTCAGACAGAGATAGTGTCTTTTTTGATAATTCTGGTTAAAGCACGAGAAGTTCTTTGATTCAGCTTTGGTTATTCCTGGTCCAATCAGTGGGGTCTGATGCTTGGATTGGGCAGGTGTGAATGGTGTACCTGCCTCCCTAATGGGGATGCAGTGAAGTATAGGGTAACCATCTCTTATCACCATCTAAACCCTATGGATAGATTTTCCGATAAGAAACACTGTTGTTATCAGAAAGAAAATGGATGCTAAAGAGAGTAAATAGTTAACTGTTAAAAGACCAAAACCTAGCACTTGTATCATCTAATATAGAATCTCGTATACATTGTACACTTCATGTTTTTTAGGAAACTTAAAATATGCTTAAATAATATTTGTGAAAGCTTCAAAAAAATTTTCAGGCCTTATATATTTGTCCTTTCAGTTTTTCATTATAAGTTTATGAAAATATTTTAGCCATTCTTTTAACAGTTTATTGAATGTCTGCTATGCTCTTTTACCTGCAGTGCCATTTAACCTTTTCAAAAGTTGATAATTTAAAAAACTTTCTAAGTTTTATTTTTACTTGAATATGTGCAATATATTCAATTCGTATTTGAGGGGTACAGTATGATGTTTCAATACATGTATATACTGTGCAATGATCAAATCAGGGTGATAGTGTATCCATCACCTCAAACATTTGTCAATTCTTTGTGGCAAATACATTCAAAATCCTCTCTTCTGGTTATTGCGAAATATACAATGGAGTATTATTGTTCATTGTAATTACTCTACTGTGCAACAGAAAACTAGAACTGGAACTCCTATTCATCTGTTCTTTTATATCCGTTGACTAACCACTCCCCATCCAATCTTTGGCCAGTCTCTGGTAACCACTATTCTACCCTGTACATCTGTGAGAGCTGCTTTTTACTACTCCACAAATGAGAGAAATCATGTGGTATTTGGGCGTATTTCATTTAACATAATGTCCTCCACGCTTATCCATGTAGCCAAAAAGGAAAGGATTTTATTATTATTATTATTTTTCTGATACAGAGTCTTGTTCTGTCACCAGGCAGGAGTACAGTGGCATGATCTAGGCTCACTGCAACCTCCTACTCCCAGGTTCAAGCATTTATCCTGCCTCAGTCTCCCAAGTAGCTGGGGTTACAGGCTTGCACCACTATGCCCAGCTAATTTTTGTACTTTTAGTAGAGACGGGGTTTCACCATGTTGGCCAGGTTGGTCTTGATCTCCTGACCTCGTGATCCGCCCACCTCGGCCTCCCAAAATGCTGGGATTACAGGTGTGAGCCAACGCACCCTGCCTTTACTCTTTTTTTAATGGCTGAGTAGTATTCATTGTGTATCTGTATCACATTTTCTTTGTCCATCTGTTGGTGGGGAGTTAGGTTGGTTCTGTATCTCGGCTAATGTAAGTAGTACTACAGTAAGCATGAGGCTGCAGATATCTCTGACTACTGACTTCATTTTCTTTGGATAAGTAACTCAGTGGGATTGCTGGATCATATGGTAGCTCTGCTTCTAGTTTTTTGAGGAACCTCCACACTGCTTTCCATAATGGCTGTACTAATTTACATTCTCACCAGCCTTGTATAAGTGTTCCCATTTCTCCACATCTATGCCAGCATTTGTTTTTTGTCTTTGTGATACTGGCCATTCTTATAGTTGTGAGATGATACTTTATTGTGAGAAAGTATCTTTATTGTATAGAAGTATTTTAACCAAGGCTCACAGGTTATCTCCCTACCTTTTTTTTTTTTTTAATCTAAAGTGCTATCAGATTTTTAATTCCTATGCATAACATACAGTAAACCTCATCTGGAAGACCCATTCATGGCATAGTGCAGGCTGCTGAATTTTTCTGCCTTGGAAGGATGAAAGGCTAAGTTGAAAAATCATTGAACAGTTTCACTCCAGTTGTTACATTTTGGCTTTAGAAGCATCCTTCATCTCCTGAGTCTCATAATCTCCTGCCTTTGAGGTTGTATCATAGATATTACATCACTTAAGTGCTTTCAATTTGAACTTCAAGAGGGGTGCCTATGTCTCAGAAGTTGCCTGTAGGGACTATTTTATAGTTATTATTTCAGCTCCTCCCACCCTAGCTTGTTGAAGGAAGTTCTCTAACCAAAGGTAATTCTAGTTGCCTTTGAAATCAGTACTAGTCAAGGTGTACAGTAGTTTTATGAAGACTGAGCCCTCAACTTGAAGTTTCTTAAAAAGAAGACACAATAAGAAGGCCTAAGATACCCTTTTGCCCTTCAAAATGAACTGCCATTGCCTCTGCCTTCATGCCTTGAGTGAACATATTACGTTGGAACGAGATTATACTTGTGGTTTTACTTAAGAATAACTCTCTGAGAAATGTGTTGTTTAGCAATATTCCTTTCAAATTCATAAGCCCTAATTGAAATTACTCTGCATTCTATCTTTCTAGCAAGTCTTAAGCTTTCATGAATGGATAGTAATTCTGCCCTAGTGTTTCAGGGTTCTGTCTTCATGCCCTATTCTCCTTCTTTTCCTCCAATGTGTTTCCTCTTGACTATATCACTGAAAAAGCTATTCTTTAAAATTAGTGGTATTGCTTCTTATTTATATATTCCACCTCCTTAACCATACTGCAAACCTCTCAGAGTCAGGAACTGTATGCCTTGTATTTATTTTGTATTTTTACACAATGGTCACTTAGTTCAAATAATTCATAAATTTTTAGCATCTAGGGTATAATGTCACAAAATAAGGCATAGTTCTTGTCTTCATAGTGCTTTTTAACCTTTAGAAGAGATATGACATGAAAGTCTAATATACAAGAGTTATTAAAGAGAGCAAAATCAGTTTCTTCTCAGGCAAACAGTAAGGACAAGCTTCATGAAGGAGATTGTATTAGTGCCAGGCCTTAGTAGCACTAGATTATTGGGATATTTTAATTTGTCTATTTGCTGGATCACAGCATTATAGAGGAGACATTTAAAGGAAACAATGGGATTGTAATCCTTTCTATGTGTAATTCTTGGTGACTGGCAAAACTCATTCCTATTTTTATCTCATTTTTGTGTCGTTACCCTTTGAATCAACATATCACATCTATTATGAACATATAAAAATCTCACCTATTTAACTTTCAGAGTTTTGTTGTGTTTTGTTTTCCCTAATTGCCTTGGTGACCAGAAAACAGAAATATCAAAGTCTTGACTTCTCTCTGCCATGATCTTTTGTGTTGAGATTAGCACTCTTGAAGAAAGGAGAGATTTGTTTATAGCATCTGCTCTGACATGACAGTACTGATCCTACCCTGGTTGACCAGATTTATTAGTAACTGTTTTATAATACTACTGTAACATTAATTTTGCTTTCCTTTTCCACCTCATGCAAAGAGAAATGAAGTAGAACTTTTTGCTTGTTTGACATATTCCTGAATTTTTTGGTATGTTTCTCTGAGGTGATTTAGCTCTTTTGGAAAACACCTGCTATGATATGTAAAAACATTTAGATTGCACTGTTTTGCTAAATAATTTTTCTTCCTTTAACAGAAGTATATTTTAACTGTTTGGCTTCTTTTTTCTTTTTCTTTGTGTTCCAATATTCTTTGAGGAAAATGGGAAATGGAAGAAGAAACCTTAGTAAATAAGTTTTTCTGTGTGACAAAGAAACTGTTTAATAATAAATGTTTCTCGATCCACTTGATGTCCACCTTATTTTAACAATGGCTTTTATGGAAGGCAAAATTTGGTTTTGATTTTGCTTACATGAAATTGCATTCTTTTGCTATTATTCAGGAGACTGTTTCTCACCTGGTTGATCATTTCAACTATTTCTTTCTGTGCTTCAAATCATCAGAATCCCATTTGCCTCACTGCAGACTTGGCATGTCGAATAAATGTGATGGCAGCAATTAACATCATGATTGCAAAGAAAACATAAAAAGGAAATAGTTGCAAAGTTGTAGTAGGACAAAACAAATGCTGGAAAAACTGCTTTTTATAAATAATTATGAAATTATTTTCATTCTTCCTACATAGGATTGAAAAGTAAACAAATTCTCTGGTTATTTTGCATGTTGATTGTTTCTGCCATGTAGCTTAGGACTCTTTATAGTTGTGGTTCATTTTGCTTTTAAATTTCAAGAACAATACAAGAAATTGGTGACGTCAGTGTTCTACACAGATTAAAAGAAATGTATCATTAGAAAAAGCCAAAGGATTTACAATGTTCCCGTACTTACACATAAATTTAAGCATAATTTTTCCTAACTAGTAGTACATTGTGTTATTATTGTATATTGCAGAATGTATTTCACTTGAATTTAAAAATAATTATTAAATGGCTATTATTTCAATTTTTATGTAAAAGAACATTATCTCAATATTTATATAAAGCGAAAGCAGCCATTCTTTTCATCCTGTTTACTATTTTTCATTATTTAATAATTGATTTTTCTTTTTGTTGGTATTAGATTCTTATTACAGTGCCTTTGCTCTTTGCCCTGTGATGTTGCTTTGTTGGCTTGTTCATCTCCGTTGTAGACCTAGATGACCTTCAAGTTCTAGTCCTTTGAGTTTTTTACTAGGCTGAACCAAAAGAAAGCAATTGGTTGCTAGCTAAAGAACTGGACAAAGGCGGAGAGGGGGCTTTTAAGCATGGGATACTGCCTTAGAAAACAGCAGATATATCTCAGTTCGGTCTATGAAAACCAGCTTCTATAAGGCAAGGCCACCACCCTGTCATTTTTTATTATTGACCATCCCTTAGACTCTGTGCACTGTTGAAAAAGTGATGATTCATCACAGTACAGTTTGAAATAATTGGCCTGTTCAAACCCTTTACAGTTGGGGAACCTGATTTTCTACATTATATAACCCTGATGTCCATTACGTGTGTATATTTGGGACACAGTCTGCATTTTAACTGCATTGTGCTTTACCTGTATGTTTAGTTCAAGGTGAGATTGGTTCCTAAAGCTTTTAAACAAAGACTTTTTCTTTTTGCAGTTTTTGTCTTTTAATATCGATGTTGATTGAAAATGTATGGAAATCATTCAGATATGGTCAGTAGACATTAAAATAAAAAGGAAAATGTTTGACAGTTTCCCTGGGTAAGCTGCTGAGACATTTATATAGCAAAATGGTGTATTAAAAGCCAATTATTAGAATAATGATAAACATAAAACCTGGGCTTTAATTTGCAAATCATTAGAAGGTTGTCTGTTGTGGTTGAGGATTTGGGGCAGTATACATTTGAGTCTGTGAATACTCCTTGTAAGTGTCTCGTGTGAAGAGAATACAGAAAAATCTTTAAAAACTTAGTGACTGACCTTTCCCGTGATTGGTGTTTGTTTTTTGTTCAGATCCTGTTTTTCTTATAGCAAAACAACTCAGTATATATTTTTGGCTTTAGATTGTTAGAAATTTAATCTAGTTTCTCAGAATATTAAATTTACATTTAAATGTTTTATATGCCATTAAGTATTGTTAGAGAATTTTAATATAGGTAATAAAAGAGAGTTGCCCAAATTCTAACTATGTCAATCTGGTATTTAGTTGTGTGTTAGAAGGCAGATAAAAAAATTTCAGTTACTCCTATTAATAATGGTTACAGGGTGAATTCTGGTAAGATGTTATATAAAGGCTAGATAAAATAAAATACTGATATTTAAAAAGTTTGTGGATAAGAAATCTTTTATTTTTCTTGTCATTTAAGATTAAACCAAAAGATAATTTTGTTACACTCACGAATATTTAAAACAATCTTTAAATAGAGAAAATCTGACCACAATTCACACTTCAACTCCTAGGATAAAGGAAAAGAAGCAGCAGGAGTAGCAAAGGTTGGGATAGGGATGGGCCATACTTTACATCATTTCTCCCAAAAGGATGGAATTCAACAAAAAAATTTTGTTCTAGCTAAAAGGCCATCATTTTGTGTTTATCGTTGTTAAGAAGAAGCCACCCAACTAGGATGAAAAACATTGAATAACATTAAAATATTGACACAAAAGAAATAGCCAAAAGATAGATATTTGTCAATAATGTGGATATACTTCAGATTTTTAATAATACTCTTACTGAAACGTTATAAAGGATTGAATAAAATTTCCCTTTTAAAAAATAATTCATTTAACAAAATAATTTGAGATTTATCTAGGCTTCTTAACACACTTGGACCTCTGAATTAATAAAAGGATTTATATACATGATAAGTGTGCACATTACAATAAGGTATCTGGGTCAAATATGTTTTTCTTGTTTTTTATTTTGATGCTTATTTAAGAATTTTGCTTATAATGTGCCAAACCTTTAGCTATTTAGATATGTCCCCGTCATACTTAAAATATTTACTTAGAGCTAGGTATTTGGTATGGTATTGACCTGGATAATGAGTGTATAACAAAATGTTATAAAGGAAAAGCTATTTCTGATTTAAACTCTTGATTCTTCTACATTAGTGCTAGTAAAATTTATGTCTTCTTAGTTCCAAGTAGTGGTATTTTATAATGTCATAGCAAAGCACGATTGGAAATGAGAAGTGCTGTCTCTTAGAAGTTCTCTCATATTTCAGCTGAAACATACTCAGCAAAAAAGATATGTAAATTAAAAGAAAATCTCCAATTTCCTATTCTGAGTAAAGCTTTGATTTTTGCTGATTCAGGAAGTAAGGATGACATTGGAGCTTCTCATTTCATCTGGAATAATCACTTTTTCCTTTTGAAAAGTCTTTCATTTTAGCAGCAATATCTTCTAAAACAGTCCATTTTGCATGGATGAACCTGTTTTTCTCTAGATAACACAGAAAATACAACTATCATAAACGGTAACCTGCTTTCTATAGTATAGCTTTCCTGAGTGCCCAGTGAGATACTAAAGTGCCAGGCTGTTCATTCTGGAGATTTCACTGATTTTCTTAGCTGCATCCCTACTCTAACCCCCCAAATAACAACCCCCAACAGAAGAATTTTATAACTTCCAAATTGACTACTGTAAGAAAATGTTTAACCCCAGGGTTAGATAAATAAGATGCTGACTACCTAATGCAAGTGGCTAATGTCAGTAGAGCTCTCCCCTAAGTCAGTGACTTATCAGCTGAGGATCATTCAGAATATATAATTCCAGTTCTTCTTGAAACATTGTACCATTGTTGTTTTTTGTTGTTGTTGTTGTTATAATTGGTGTTGGTTTATCTTAGTGATGCTGATATTTTCCTCAGATTTTCCATTAGTATTTTTTCTCCCATCTGAATAATAATCTGAATAAATAATGAACTCGCTTTTGTTATAGGGGTAGATACATAAGACATCCAATAGCATTCTAAATATTTGGCTGCCAAATAAGGAAATCATAACTGCTTATTTGTATTAAATTAGTATTAAATAAAATGATTAACATTTGAAAATGTTTTGGTATAATCTACATGTAATCCATTAAAATTTCCAAACTAATGTCAAATTATTTATTGCTTGGCTTTCTGCCAAATGATGTTCAAAGGAAATTGAGTTTTTCTTTAGCATCTAAGTTAAAGGGAAATGTATGTGATGTTTAGTTTTGATTAGAGAGTTACAAATGGATCCATGGAGTTTTGGTTATATAATTTCTATGCAATATGTATGGGGGCACTTCTTTGCTTCCCATGATAGTTGGGATGGTGCTGTGGAGCAAATGTATGCTTATACAATCTTGTCCACAGTATGTATTTCCGTTGCTATTTGAACTGTTAATGCTGTGTAATACCAAGTACTTATATCAAAATTTGTACTCTATGTAGATAGTGCTTTTGAACTTCTTTCTGATAGTATATATTCCTGTATTAATACAGTAAAGCCAAGCTTACAGGGTGACATAGTGAAGCTCTTATTAAAAATGTGTTGTAGTTGTTGCTGAGATACTAATGGAAATCTAGAGCTTGCTGCCTCAAGTTATTTTAAATTGTGTATTTTATGTTTACATTTTATATTTACATATTAATTTTATCTGTTAAGAATTGCTTTCAAATTAAAAGATTTATGTATGGTTAGACAAGGTATGAAAGTATATTTGAACTTCAGAAATCAGTTCTTTGTATCAGCACATTGAATCGTTTTGTATTAAGGAAAGCTAGATTCAGTGACAAGTTTGACCCTCACATCTGGAATTGCCATGAGAGAAAAGCAATCGTGGGAATCATATATGTATGCTTATCTATGACATGAGAAGCATATTTCTTTTTCTTTTTTTAAGCATATTTCTTTCATTTTAGAAAACTAAAAAGTTCAGATTATTATGATTAACATTTAAGTTTTTTGTCCAAAACATAGTTAAGAATTATGGCAGGAAATATAGAATTATTTCTGAGTAAAGATTATGACATCCAAATACTACAGCTTTTAAAGGAATTAATGGATAAGCCATTTGAAATTTATATATATTTGTTTTATGTTGATGCCATAGGTCTATCTTGTAAAATTTAAGCATATTATGAAAACAGATTTTAAGTATTTAGTAAGGCATTCTCTGGAAAATTCTAAACCTTTGTTTTAAAATTACATCTGTAGATCATCTGGTTACTCTAATATTGTGAAATTATTTTAACATTGAGTATTGCCGGCTACAGATGCTTTGGCAACTCTTTAATCCAACTGTTCATTTTTGACAAAATCTTACTTTTTGAAAAGAGCTCATTTTAAAGGAGATATTAATATTGCTTTCTCAGTTTTTAAAACTACCATTTTGTAATTTACTAGTAAATTAAGAACAATTATTCAAGCTGCACTGTAGACTATGCTACAAGAGTTAGAATGCTTTCTTTTCAGAAGTGGTTGATTTGAATACAACAAAAAATTGTCCAGACAGCCAACTGAAACCTTGAAAACACTTTTCAATCTGTAGATACAACTGTATCAGCAAAATGTTGATCAGAGTTCAAATGGAAACATTAACTAGTCTAGCTAGCCTTCCGGTGTTTTCATTGCTTAACTCACAAAGAGAATCACACAATGGATTTTTACGTAGTAATAACATTTTGCTGCAAAATTGTATGGTCTGTGGATGTGACCATAGAGTTTGTCTTCTTTGTCTCCAAACTTTCTATTCTGTACATCTTGAGTCTCATTTTATCCATTTTTCACTTCATTAAACAGTAAGGATTTACCTTAAATTAAGCATTTTTTAGTATGTTTATTATCTCCCAGTGGTCTTTGTAATGCCATATTGTTACTGCCCAGCTCCACTTAAAAAGTTACTCTTTTTACTTCTCATACTAGCCATTTTGCAAACCTGAGCTTCTTTGTGGTACAGGTCAAGCACTTATGGAGTAAAGTTAAGTGAATTTTTATTGTGAAGGAATGTCTTTGTTTAAAGAAGAAAAAAAAAGACTGCCCAGCCCTCGTTTTTTAAATAGAAACATTTTTTATTTAGAGTATCTTGTATTTTCTACTGAATATATCATAGTATAGTAAGAGTTACATTTTGCTTTAGGCATAAGGGTTTTTAAAATAGCTCAATTAATTACATAGATGAGTGTTTATTTATTTTCTAAAAGTTAATTTTAAAATAGCTTATCCATATGAGTTCTTTAAAAGGCAACTAACTTAATATTTTTAGATATGATTTAATTTATAATAAACTTCCTGCAAGTGAGGGAGGCCTTTAATCTTTATTAAGAGAGGGTGAATGATAATGAATTATTTTTGCCAAGACAGTTTTTTCCTCTTAAAACCCAATTAATCCTATCATTTTTTCTTTTTCCTTTTTGTTCCAAAAAGAAGTGGTGAATGTTTTGCACTGTTTGTTGGCTATGACTGTGTCATGAGGGTTCTACCATGATTGATTAGCGGAGGGCTGCTGTGTGTTTTATGTATATATACATATTCACTGTGGAATAGAATCCAGTGTTGGATTTTTTTTTTTTAAGTCAGTAGTAAGGAATGGTGGAAAGCATTTGTTCCATTGAATAATTTATAATAGCTAATTTCCCAGTAAGGAGCCTAGCCAAACATGATAGATATATCTCACTTAGATGAAAAGTTGTCTATAAGGTGAATCAAATCCTTTTAATATATCATATGAATATATAAATCATTTTTTCTCTCTGATTTTATGAGGTAAAGTGGAGATATATTCTAGAAAATGATTTGCTTTTTAGGGCAAAAAATCACATTTTTTTGGAGAAAAGATTCATTTTCAGATACAGTAATATGTATGTCAGATTCTGAGTGCAAAGTAGAATTTTAGATAAATTTAGATAAAATTTTATTTTTGGCATAGTAACTTTTTTTTTCAATTGTGTAACTTTAAAGGTAAACTTTATTTTTATTTTTTGAACACAGTTGTAGCAAGTAGTTTCAGATTTTCATCCTCTCCTTGAAATGCTTCAGTAGAAAGAATATGTAACTCTTCTTTAATGTTCAATATTCTAATATTTTAAAGAAGCTATTTTTAAAAATTAAAAGACTGAAATAAAAGAATCTACATTTAAACAGTTGAAATTATAATATTAAACTAAACTAGCAAATTATTAGATAAGCAAACCATTTCTTAGAAGCCATATATAACAGTAAACTAAATTCAATCCAACAAACTATCGTTGAGCACCCACCTGTGCGGTGGACAGTGTTCAGCAGTAGAAATGTGGCATTGCCTAAGAGTAACTAGCTCACAGCCTAAGAGAGAGTCAGGGACATAAATGGATACTTACAATACAAAGGGCAAGTACTTAGATCGCTGAAAATATAGGACATCATGGGAATGCCTAGGACTCTGAATTCACTTTTGGGAAATCAGGTAAGACTTCTTTTCTCCAAGACTTCTTTCCTCCAGTGTCTTACCTGATTTCCCAAAACTGAATTAGGATCTGAAAAATAATTAAAGTAAGCTAAACAGAGGAAGGCCTGGAAGAGAGAGAGTGTTGCAGGTTCAGAGAATAGCAGGTATAGCCCAATTGCTATTGTGTCAGAGATTTATGTATAATTTGGTGTGGCTGGACCATAGGGTTTAAAGGTAATGGAAAATAGCAAGAGATTAGTTTGGAGTGGTAAAGTGAGACCAGATTATGAAGGGATTTATAAGCATGATCAGAAAATTCAAGAGTTTTTCAAAGAGTTTTTTAGTAAGATAATGACAGGATCATATTTACAATTTAGAAGTCAGTTTGGCAGAAGAGTGGAGAATAGCAGAGGTTGGGTAGATGATGGCAGGATCAAACTTAAAGAGACTGGTTGCTATAGAAAATAGATGAGAGGTGATGGTACCATTCTTCTAGATAGTGAATACTAGAGGAGAATCAAGTTTGAAAGTGAAAGAATATGAATTTAGTTTAACATTTGAATTGAAGTGCCTATAGACGATCTAATTTGAGGTGTCCACAAAGGAACTGGATATATAAATATAGAGCCAAGCTCGAGAGAAGAAGGAAGTTAGATACATAGATTAGGAAGTTAATCAGCATGAGAATATTAACTGAACCCACAGGAGTCCACAAAGGTCTTCAGGGCTCTCCATCTTTAGCATCAGCATATGAAAATGATTTCATTACTTAATTCATCATGTTTCAGATGTGAAGGCATTGTGAAATATTTAATATTTACATACTTTGATATGTCTTCTCCAATCACCCTTAAGAGTTCTCAGAGGAGGTAGTCAGAACAGGTATTAACCTAATTTTGTTTTTGAACAATACAGGATATTATTAACTGTAATGAAGAATACATTTACTAAAAACATTGCTACAAAACTGGTGTAGTAAGCTCTGGGCCAGTGTGGACTATCATTTGGGGCAGGAAAAAAATCAGGTATTTTTTTTCCTTTTTAAAGTTGATATATTAAATTTGTATGTATTTAGTGTGTATATCATGATATTTTGAAATGTGTGCAATTGACTCTCGGTATCTACACATTAAACCAACAACCATGGATGGAAAATACAATATTTGCAGGTCAACTTTTTGTATTGGTGGGTTCTGCAGGAATGATTGCAGGAGGATCCATAGATTTTGGTAGTGAGGCATCCTGGAACCTCTGGATACTATGGGATGACTGTATATATTGTGGAATGGCTAAATTGAGATGATTACCATATGTATTACCTCACATAACTGTTTTTTGTAATGAGAACACTTAAAAACTACTCTCTTAGCAATTTTTAAGAATACAGTCTATTGTTACTAACTGTGCTTAGCATGTCGTATAATGGATATCTTGAACTTATTCTTCCTATCTAACTGAAATTTTTTTATCTTTGACAGATATCTCCCCAACCCCCTCTCCACCAAACTCCTGGTAACTACCACTTTACTCTCTACTTTTGTGAGTTCAGACTTTTTAGATAACATATATAAGTAGTCATAAATGTACTTTGTGGATTTTATATTCTTTAACTCATGTAGCCCTTCACACCTCACTTCAGCTTTGTGAACAGAGGTAAATATTTTTGTTGTTGTTTTCCAATTTTAAAAATGTAGTGATATCAAGTAACTTACTCAAAGTCTGTGATTGCTCACTAGTGAGTGACAAATTAAAACTTTGAAGTGGGACCTGGGTAGAGAGAAATAAGCAAAAAAAAATTTCAATGAGAGATCTATAAGCTTACTGCATTCAAGTGTACTTAGGAATTACACCGCTTAAAAAATGTATTCGGTTTATTTAAAACTTGAATACCCCATCTCTAACTCTGTTCTAGGTGCCTTGGTATCAGTACCAGAATGTTGTACAGTTTCTGAAAATTATTTTCAGTATAGCAGTTAAGGAAATCAAGACTTCAAAGCCATTGGCCTAGTTTTGATAAGAAATAAAGTTGGAAACTGGGTGCAGTGGTTCACACCTTTAATTTCAGCACTTCGTGAAGGGCCAAGGCGGGAGAATTGCTTTAGCCCAGGAGTTTGAAACCAGCCTGGGCAACATAGGGAGACCTCATCTCTAGAAAAATAAAAAATAAAAACAATTAGCTGGGCACAGTGGCATGTGCCTGTAGCCCCAGCTACTTAGGAAGCTGTGGTGAGAGGTTCACTTGAGCCTGGGAAGTCCAGGCTGCAGTCAGCCATGATTGCACCACTGTATTCTATCCTGAAAGACAAAGTAAAACCCTGTCTCAAAAAAAGTAAAATAAACAAATAAATAAATAAAGCTATAAATAAAGGATATATTTTCTTCATCTCTTCATTTGACACTAAGACAAGTCACTAACTGAAGAGTATTGCCTATTTGTTAGGGAAAAAAAACTATTGTTTCTCCACTTTTTTATCTAGGTGTGAATCTATTAAAAATTAATTTTAATGTTTTCTATATAGGCCAGCATAAATGATAGTAGAATATGTTCATATAATGCTTCAATATTTACATACTTTGACATGTCTTCTCCAACCACCCTTAAGAGTTCTCAGAGGAGGTAGTCAGAACAGGTATTAACCTAATTTTGTTTTTGAGCAAACAGGTTCAGAAGGTAAAGTCAGCTTGTTTCAGAGCTAGAACTTTTCCTATTAGAACCATCTTGCTTCTATATGTGCAATCTGTTTAAACATTGAAATAATTTAGAACTGTAAATTAAAATAATGTTATGGCAGTTATTTTAATTTCCTGCCTGGAGTGTTTCAATAGTGGTTCCTGTATTATCTGGGAAGTTAAATCAAATGTTCTTTTATACTCTTTTAGACTCTACAACTTCAGTTAATCCAGATTTCCTAATAACATTGTTTGGGAGCCAGGGATCTCTGGTTGCCCAACCCTTCTAAGTGCTTAGAACCTATTAAAAAGAATGTTCAGTGAAAGGCAGGGAAAAGGCCTTTTTTGGATACCTACGTGCTGCATATAGCTAAACCCTGCTAGGTGCCTTCATGTGAATCCCTGAAGACACCATGATGGAATCAATAAGCATATCATAATTCAAGTAAAAGCTGCTTATGAGTGCTAGATGATAGCCAGGAACTAAATTCTTTTCTGATTTTGCTGCTTTGGATATTGCTCATACATCTCTACCTGGAATGCTTTGTCTCATGTAAATCTGTCAGGACTAAATTCAACCAGCCTTCAAAGCCAGCTCAACTGATACTTCCTTTGTAAAGCTTTCCCTACTTACTCTGAAGAGTGATGATGTAAAATTTTTACAACAATTTGTTATTAATATTTCAGTTACTTGTGCATATCTCATACCTTCTTTGGTCTCTTTGTTATCGAACATTGTCTTCCCATAACCTTGAATATTGTCCTTTTCCCTTAGAAAAGGGAAATGTGGGACAGGTAAGGAGGTGGTTACATCAATCAGATTTTTGCTTCTTAAAATGGTCTTTTGCTGATGTGAGTCTGTGGTCCCATTTATTGTAGTGACAGTATCTTGGTAGTGTGAATTACTGGGTACATAGGAGAATCTTAGAAGGGACAATGGTCATGTCCTCCAGTGCTATATCCAAATATCTGAATCCTGCTCTGGAGCACAGTTCTTATTCTCTACCCTTGATCCCATTCTCTGTACCAAACATAGAGTTTACTTCATTACCTGTATGAGCCAATTCCCAACCCCAGTAAGCCAGGAAATCCAGCAATAAAGAATTGTTCCCAGCAGCATGTTTTGTACATAGGTTTTCTAAAATGTTCGACACTCTATCAGTTCAGATTCCACCATAATTTATATGATCAATCAAGCACTGCTTTGTTTCTCTGTAGCTTTATTGGAATACAACATAGTCAGAGATGTGTAGAATATGGGACTTCTGTGTTTGCCAAATTTTGTGCTGAAGGAAAATGACGGCTCCATCATTTTTCCTACCTAACTCCTAGAAAGGCAATATGGTATTGTGATAGAAATGTGCTTTGAAGATAAAGCTGTCAGATTTTGATTCCTATTGTTCTAATACTGCAATCTTGTAGAGATCACTTATCTTCATAGTTAGCAAGACTTCCTCATTTAAAAAAATTCTTTTCCTTTTAGGGTTGTTGTGAAGAGTAAGTGAATTAAGGTCCATGAAAGAATCAAGCACAGTGCTTAGCACATAATAGTTTCTCCATATATGTGACCTCTCTCCTGGGATGACCAACCTGTCCCAGTTTGTCCAAGGTTTTCCTAGTTTTATCACAGAGTCTCCTGTGTCTTAGGAATCTCCCGCCGCTGCCCCCCCCCCACCCCCTCTTTTTTTAGATGGGAGGTTTTGCTCTGTTGCCCAGTTGCCCAGGCTGGAGTGCAATGGTGGAATCTCAGCACACTGCAACCTTTGTCTCCTGGGTTCAAGCAATTCTTCTGCCTTAGCCTCTCAAGTAGCTGGGATTGCAGATGACCACCACCATGCCTGGCTAATTTGTGTATTTTTAGTAGAGACAAGGTTTCACCATGTTCGCCAGGATGATCTCAAAACTCCTGACATGAGGTGATCCACTTGCCTCTGCCTCCCAAAGTGCTAGGATTACAGGCTTGAGCCACTGTGCCCAGACTCTCTTCTCTCTCTGCTATTTGACTTTTCTAGGCTTATTGGCCATTTTTTGAATAATGTACAGTCAAGTTTTACTTTAGACTTTAGATTTTTATAAGTAGCTCTGAATAGAGTTCCTTAGCTTAGTTTTTACTTATTTTTTCATTAACGTTTCAAGGTATATTATGAGGTTGCATTATTTAATTGCTTTACTGATTGAGCCAAACAGACCTTTCATTTATTAGCTGGCCTGATACGGAGGCAGGAAAGCTTATGAGTTACTTTGTAAAGTGATGGTTTTATTAAAGATGGTAATTTTGATCAGCAGGCCTATTGGTGGGTTCTGATTACCTTACAGAACTGGATGGTATTGATAAGCTTCCATCTACCTGGAAGTTTTAAAATGTGTTCTTTTTATTAAAAGGTCTTCATCCTGTGAAACCAGTTGTTTCAAACTGAAGTTCTCTCAGTCTAGGCATGATGAGTTACAAAAATGATTCTTTATAGTATTTTGGAATTGTTTTCCACCTTTGTATAAACTCAGATGTCAATTTAATGTGTTCAGTAAGCCAAGCAACCTTTCTAATGAAACAAGTATAATTATGATTTATTTGTGATTTTATTTCATGTATCACTTTTTCCAGCAGTCTTTCTTGTCCCTCAACTATGTTTCCTTTTTAATTAAAAAAAAAATCAAGTAGAAAACAAATATCTGGTTTTTTTTGTCAATGTCATGGTCTTATGTCAAGATCTTGAAAGGTATCTCTCCAAATTATTGTTCTGCTATAGTTATTTCTATCAAAGAAGTCCTCTTGTATAGCTATTTGTTGAATTGTGTACCTACTGAATTAGTCAAAGCTCTAGCTAAAACCATTTTTTTCTTTACCTCTCCCCTCCCCCAAAACTTGCTTTTGTTATGTATTGCCTTGCTAATCCTTGTGTTGAGCAGTATCAGACATCACCTTTCTTGGGGGCAGTTAGTCCACTCTTCCGCTTTCTTTGTCAAAGGGCTCCCTTAATAGGAGAAGTCAACAGGGAGGACAAAAAGGATTGAAAGTTGTATTTAATCAGGGTCAGAGAGGTGGTGTTCAGAGTGACGGGCCCACAGGCAGGCTGGCCTTTTATGCTTGCCGACGCAGATGGTCCCAGAGCATTCAGCTAAGTGAAGAGAAAGCTGCCCAGTGAAAGCTATTGTAGGGTAGCATCGTTACAGTTGAGAAAGGTTGCCAGGGGTAACTAGAGAGTATCACCAGTATCGTGTGATCACTAGGCTGTGCCATTGAAAATGTTAGACTGAGGATTGTATTGGGTCCCTTGGCATCTTGATGTTCATATGTAAGCAGTATTAGCTTACATTAGTGTTTTTAATTTAGTTTTTTCTATTTTCTTCCCTTTGTTCTTTCTCTGCCTTTTTAAATACATAAAACATAGACTTATTTTAATTCACAATTTTTTAAAACCTGCTTCTTGAAAATATACCGTTATTTAATGATATATCTCTTATAGGCTTTATGGTTTGGTATAAACTATACCAAATTTTTGTGAATAAATTGGATTTATGAAAATGAGTTGTAATACTTCTCATTGGAACAGTTCTAAGTTGATTTTCCATTGCTCTGAAACTACGCTAGTATATCCCAAGATGGATAGTTATTTTTTCCTTTGTGATTTTAAGTAACTTATTTAAAAATGCAGTAGTAATTACCGGAAAACAGTAGATAGCATTGAGTGCAGAGTTGTGACCAAGAACTCCCAAATATTTATGAAATCTGTCTTTAATTTTTGCCTAGGGCAAAAGTAAAAATATGCATCCCAAATAAGCCAGAACCAAAATAGTGTAACAATCATTGGTCTCCGTTTAATATACTTAATATACTTTGAATATGATTTTAATATGCCAGTTTTGGAATCCTTTAATTTCATCTTTTCTGTTGTCACCTGGATATTTTAAGGAATTACTTATAGTCACACACAAAATGTAAACACAGTAGTCACCTGCCATCACTAGAGGAAAATTATGCATAGTTTCTATTTAATGTAAAAGTGAAAATTGAAATGTAACTAACATTCAAGGTGAAATGATAATAACTTTGCAAATTATTATTTTAACTTACATTACCGATCAACCCAACTTAAGTCACCCTTATGTCAGCCAGAGCTGATTTTGGCTTAATACTGCATTCTCACCTGTTGGGATAACATTAAGTGATGGCAAACGTAATACCAATACTGGTATTCAAGAGCTAATAATCTCCAATGGAATTATTTTGTGTTAAAGGTAACTTTTAAAAATTAGTGTGTTTCAAGTGGAGCCAGGCTTTAAAATGTCTTCTGATACCTCCACTTAAAAGTTCTGACTCTAAATTAATTTCAGACCTTTACTGGAAAATTTCAAATTTATATTAAAATGAGCTGTTTGTTTCTTTCCTTTCATTAATATATAGCTGAATCATTTTCATTTACAGCAACTCATAATTCCATAAATAAAAGCATTTGTCACAAAAAAATTAATGAATCTAGTGAAATTTAGAACTAAGATTCCAAAAGGTCTATAGTTTTGGCAAGAAAACATTTTTTTGAAAATTGAACTTTTATTAAAAATCAACACAATGTGATTTCTCTTTATTTCCTGAAGAACAACTGAAGAATAGTAATTAAATTATGCTATTCTTTTATCACCATAGTTTTTTTTTTTTTTTTTTTTAAGGAAAATCATAATATGATCATCTAAAGGATTTAGGAAAAAATAAATCTGTATCACTTATGATGAGGATGGCTTCTCGGGATTTATGAATACAGATTGTAGTGTAAATGCAAATTTTAATACATTGCTTTTTAAATGAATCTTGGTAAATCTAAAAAATTGACATAGCATTTTATGGTCCTTTATTATTTTTATTCTACTGATCTACTTTTTCTTCATCTATGTAAATGATACAGATGTGAGTGAAACATAGTAAACTGAATGACCTTGAAGAAGAAAAGAACAAATTTAAATTTACATTTCATGCATTTTCATTTAAAATGAACATGTGACACAAACACAGTGGGACAAGGGAGATACACACCAAAAAAGTTTACTGTAAACTTCAGCAGACTTCCTGTCACTTTGGTCTTTGAATCATTACAAGTAACATGAATATAAGAGGAAATGTTACACGTCTAGTAGCTATCACATGCCATCACAACAAAGATTAAAAACAAAATTGCTTTTATGATTCACAAGTATTTATATGAATGTTACATTCTTGTTAAAGCTTAAAGTTGACTTTTTAAAGATAGTCCTTTTGTACAATTAAACCATCCTATCAACATATATTTTTAAGTATGTAAATTATTATATGTGCACTTATTATTTTATACTTGAAATTAGGAGCCAATAAACTAATTTCAGTTTTGCCAGTTTAAATTTTTCTGTAAGATGAACCAAAGCCTTTTTGATTCCATTATTATGTTAGTAATAGTAATAAATGAGTGTTACTGGAACATTAATGATTGGAATATATAGCAAAACTTATTAATAATGATGGTGTCAGTGAAGATCTATCCCTATATTTTAGGTATATGGCAGTTATGGTGAGGAGTTACAACCAGAATAATCACAATTTATTTGTTACAGTGAATTTCATTTTATGAAGAACTGGCAGGTTTTTAAAAATTTGATACCAGGTAACATACATTAAGAGATACTCAAATGCTTGCTGAATAAATTTAGTTTAAGATAATTTTGAAAGTTGGCTGACATAAGAAAAATGATAATCTTTAATGGGAAGTTGTTCCCTTTAGTGTTTATTTACAAAGAGTTGGGAACCTTTTAAATGCTATTACCCTTTATATTGGTTTGAATCTTATCTGGGAAAATTGAGAAGGCTGTAATTTTGAGCATTCCAGACTCCCACCAAAAGAAAAAAAAAAAAAAAAAAGATGAGAGTGGGATGGTGATGACTAGAGAGCTCCAAATGATAGAATGTAGGAAAGAATACTAAAAAAAGGTGTCAGAATGTTTAGGTTTAAGCCCACTAGTATGTGTTTGTTACTCAGCTATAAAAAGATTACTTACCTATAAAAAGATGATCTCTACCTACTTTAAGAATTATTACATTCATGAAATTAGAGTAAGTATGTGAAAGTACATACAAGTTGAGTATCCCTTATCCAAAATGCTTGGGACCAGAAATGTTTTAGATTTTTGTATTTTTTTCAAATTTTGAATATTTGTGTTAAGTACTTAACAGCTGAGCATAGCATTTCCTTTGAGTCCCGTGTCAATGCTCGAAAAGGTTTTTTTGTTGTTTTTTTGTTTTGTTTTGTTTGATTTTTGGATTAGGAATGCTCAACCTGTGCTTGGAAAACTGTAACGTATGGTATGCATGTAAATGATGGTTCAGATAATCACTAATACTACTCACATTGCTGCCACTGCTGATGCCCTTTAACTAGTATCAGAAGAGCCTCCTGGAATGTTTATACTGTAGTCCCTTATCGTTAGGGATTGCATTCTAGGATTCCCAATGGATGTCTAAAACTGCAGTTAGTACTGAACCCTATATACATTGTTTTTTCCTATACATACATACCTATGATAAAGTTTAACTTATAAATTAGGCACAATAAGAGATAGAACAACAAGATAGAACAATTATAACAGTATACTGTAATGTCAGTTAATGTGAATATGGCATTGTACTCACCCTTCTTGTGTTGTTGTGAAATTATGAGGTGAAGTGAGGTGAATGATGTAGGCATTGTTAAGCATTGTGACATAGTGTTAGACTACTGTTGACCTTGAACACAAACACTGTGACACCTCGACAGTTCATCTGATAACCCAGATGGCTACTAGGTGACTTACAGGTAGATAGGGTATATAGCTGGACAAAGGCATCATTCACATCCTAACGAGGACGGTGCAAGATTTCGTCATGCTACTCAGAATGGCATGCAGTTTAAAATTTAGGAATTGTTTATTTCTGGGATTTTCATTTAATATTTTTGGACTACAGCTGACCATGGGTAACTGAAACTGTGTAAAGTGAACCCACTGATAAGAGAGGGCTACTGTATTTTAATATTTGTCAACACCGAGCATTTAAAGTCAGCTACTTTGGTGGGAAAGATTATAAATAATGGAGTAGCTATCAATAGATGAGCATGATAGTGCTCTGTCAGCCCTTTGGGAGCCCATGAGTAACCTATCATTTGGTTTTAGCAATTTGTCTTGATTCACGTTATGAAAATGGGACTATAGATGACTCATAGTAGGTTCTAGAATGCAATAAATGAAAAAATAAACAAATGAGCTTCTTTGCCCAGTCACAGATTCTTAACAGTGCTGAGGGAATTGTCCTGAGGTCTTCACAAAATCCTAAATTAATGGTAACCACTATAACAGATTTTTTTTCTTCCCATGTAACATATTTTCTTCCAACACATAATTTTAACTGACCTCTTCAGATCAAGTCTAGCAGGTGACATTTTAATAATGTGATGTTTAAACAATGCTTCCAGCATTTACCTGATGAAATCAGGATAAAATGCCATTTCTGACTGGTTACTAGCTTCAAAACAACAGCCTTGTAGAATGTGCCATTCAAATTCATGAGTCAGCAGAATTTATAAGTTATGATAGGTCATGGATCTTTGCTTTTTCCCAAATTGTCAGAAACACGTCCCAAGTGTGGTGCAGCTTTATTATGTCACTATATACTGGCCAGCAGCCTACAATGGTAGTTCTCAGCGTGTGGTCTGAGTACCTCTGGGAGTCCCTAGTTCCTTGCAGTGTCCCTTTCTTCAAGGTGAGATCTGTTTTCATAGTAATACTAAGAAGTTACTTACCTTTTTCAGTGTGTTGACTGACATTTGAACTGATGGTAAGCAGTAAGGAGTAAAACAGCTGGATTTTAAGGTTTGAAGGCAATTACATCAAACCTTATAATACTCAATATGTTGTTTCTACATGCCCATAGTTTTTTTTTTTAAAGCTAGTTTCACTTATGAATGTTCTTGAAGAAGCAATAAAAGTAATTTTATTAAGCCTCAATACTTTAATACATGTCTTTGAATATTCTGTATGATGAAATGGGAAGTACTATACACATAAAACAAAACTTGGTGAACCACTATTTTCCACATGACCCATTCATTATGTCACAAAATTATGCATGAGTGAAAAATTCATTCACTGTCCAAGAGAGACCAGTTTTAGATTTTACATTGTAACTAACCTTTAGGAAACTCACTTGCTGATTTTGTTGTAGTGTGAAAGAACAGTATCCACTATGGTAAAAAGCAATTGAAATACTGTTTTCTTTTTCAGCTGCATAACTGTGTAATGCCAGATTATCTTCATACTAATAGGGGAAAAATAATTTTTTTCAACTCTTATAGGTTCTTAGTTGAATATGGGCATCTATAACAAAAGATAAGTTTATTAACGTGCCTATTTTATATATACATGGGAGACACCCATGGAATTAGTAGTTTTCAAGGTGGCTTTGAATTCAGTTCATAGAGCATTTTCAACAAAGAACAATACGTTTTAGAGAATACAAGGCTGAGGAAAAGGGTTTTGAATCTATAGCAGTAGTAAATTTTAGAAGGGCAAATCATTACTGCGGGTAAAGGCTAGTTGGTGAAGCTTATTAATATAGATTCCTTTCCAGGCTAAAGTTGTCTTCAGTGGTTAACCTTTGTTCCTCCTAGTAGGGAGGTGGGCAGGATACCTTTTGTCTTTGCAAATGTATGTCTTGATTTAGGCAAATGGAGGGCAGAGAGGTTTCATAACTACCTTCAGTAGAACAATCCTTCCTATTTTGGGGTAGCATATTCTGGTTTCCCAGAATATACTTCAATCAAAACAACATATTACAGCAGATTAAATAAAGAGTTGGATATGACAATTCAACTATTTTCTATAAGCCAGACATGGAAAACATTTGAAAAATACAAAACATTGACACTCTTCTCATTTCTTCTTATTTTGAAAAATAGATTTGTTTTTCATAAAAGTGTCACTTTTATTTTTTATTTTTAAATTAGTGGAGAACTGTTTAATTTTTTTTTTTTTTAGTTTTAATGTCTAGTATGGGAGATACTAATAGTAACAGACCAAATGAACAAAGGCTCTTTGAGGCTCTCAATTTTTCAGAATGTAAAGGGATCCTCAGACTTAAAAATTTGAAAACTGCTAATCTCTCTCTCACTATGTGACTTGCCTGCTCCCCCTTTGCCTTCTGCCATGATTCTAAGTTTCTTGAGCCCTCATTAGAAGCTAAGCAGGTGCTGGTGCCATGCTTCTTTTGTATAGCCTTCTGAAGAGTAAATCAAATAAACCCTCTTTTCTTTATAAATTTCACAGCCTCAGGCATTTATAGCAAACACGGATTAAAACCTTAGTAGGCCAAAGGGGATACCTGGTCCTAAAATTTTAAGATTAGGAACTATACTTTGTTTTCTAGTTAGTAAGTATAAAAGCCCTGGATGAGAATTTTATCTGAGGAAAACTTTATTTTATATTAGAAGACTCAGGAGACTAGATATCACTGTGTAATGGAAGACATCTCATCAGACCCCCTTTTCGCAGTTGGCTTTTATCATGACTTTGAGCACTATTCTTTATGTCTGTTCCTTCATTTCTCCAGTTGTAAAATAGGGCCATTTTTACATCAGCTTCTCTACCGGTCTTTACAGGGATTTTACGAGGATCAAATGAGTTGCTATACAGAGAATGTTTGAGATAAGATGTCTCCTCACAGTAGATTTCCAGGATCCTGTCTAGGATGATCACAGTCAGCATGGGGTTAAGACACAGATTCAAGAGGCATATCAAAGGAGATCTGGTAAGATTTAGTGACTGGATGAATATAGGGAATAAACAAAAACAGCACGGCACATGCCTGTAGTCCCAGCTAACTACTTGGGAGTCTGAGGTGGGAGGATCGCTTGAGCCCGTGAGGTTGAGGCTGCCACTGCATTTTAGCCTGGGTGAGAGAGTGAGACCATGTCTCTTTAAAAAAAAAAAAAAGTTTGTTCTAAGGGCTTGTCAATATTTTAGTAACATATTGGAGGAATTGGAAAGAAAAGCAAAAATAGATGTTTAAAAACCCAGGCTTTTAAGATCAGTATTGTAGATTGCAGCACAGAAGTTAAAGAATTGTGGCCAGAGAAATAGTTAAGGACAAAACAGGTAAGGCATGGATGTCTTGTTTAAGGTTGGCCTTCAGGAAGCAGAGGAGTTTTGTAAGACAATAGCCAAGCATCAAAAAGAAACTTGAATTATTATTACATGTGGGGGGAAAAATGGGGGGGGGGGGAAAAAAACACCTGGATTAGCCTCTAATGGTCGGGGCTGGTTATACAATTTGTGGGATACAGTATGAATGAAAATGAAATGCAGGCCTTTGTTCAAAAAGCAAGGGTGAAAGTATAGTAAGAGTACTAACGTTTAAAGCTTTTTTCCTTTAAGAAGAGAAACATGGTAGAGTTAATAGCAATAAATAACAACACAAATTAAAAATTATGTTTGTGGGTGCCATGATTTTATAAAAGATAGTATATAGATAATACTTTATCACTGTGAAATATTGATTACACAGCTTTCTAGCTCTTTTTTCTGCAAATTCATTTCTTAGTCATCAAAATTTATACTTTTATGAAGTTTCGTTTTCAATGCATATAATTGGAAGTAATATCAGTTACTTTTGGCAAATGCAAGATTACAAATATTTTTTGATGATTTTTTATTTTGACGAGGGACCTTGTACTGATGCCACTGTTAAGAACGTTATATAGGCTGTGACATTAGGATAAATTTCTGATAAATTATTTCAAAATCTAAATTTAGAACATCTAGAGCTAATTTTTTTTTTTTTTTTTTTAAAGACAGGGTTTCACCATGTTGGTCAGGCTGGTCTTGAACTCCCGACCTCAGGTGATCCACCCGCCTTGGCCTCCAAAGTGCTTGGATTACAGGCGTGAGCCACCACGCCCGGCCTTAGAGCTAATTTTTAGAACAATTTTTCTGAAAGCTTTAACTCTATACAAATCAGTTCTGTGTGTAAATTTAATTTTAAATGCAAATTTATACAGTGGTATTTAAATATTCTTTCTGCTATTTCTTGTAACTTGGAAGCCGTACAAGAATCCAAGTGGCTTCATGACTTGTATATAATTCAGAATGGCTGTCTGTGCATCCTACCTCTATATCTTCAGGTATATGGAAACATTAAAATAATTTTTCTCATTAGCAGTTGGTTCATCCAAGTCCTCATATAAAAATATTCTTCAACCAAATGTGACAATCTTTATATTGGATTTCTCTTTCTAAAGCTACTGATATTTGGTTTGCAATGTTGCAATGGTTCATAAAACTGGAGATTCTAAATGCCTTGATGAATTCTGATATATTTTTGGTGCCATGACTTGGATACTTTGCAATAATATGCTGACAAAGGTTTTACTCTGTGAGCACCAGCATTTCCTGTCCTGATCCTTAGGCTGGAGAATTAATATTTGTGCGCATACTGCTAGGATTGGTTCCTGGGAGAGATGGGTACTTTGGCTTTCTCCTGTATATCCCCAGTGCTGAGCCACTCCTCTTTCTTCAGGATGCTGCCATCAATGCCATTGCCAATCTGGGCTCAGTCCTGGCTACTTCTTTGAGTTCTCTATGGTGCCCAGGTCTGTCCCAGATATTCACATTTGGACCCAGGCAGCCAGTTCAACTGCTTAGTGCATATGCTGATACTTGACATATTTCCTCCCTTTGTGCTCCATTGTCCCACTGGTCTTCGTCTACAGAGTACAAGCTTAAAGTCATTAACAATTTCAAGATGGCAACAAAGGACCATTCAACTAAGTAGAGGCCTCTTCTGAGAGAGCAAGCCCATGTGTGACTACACAAGTTGCATACTCAATAAGCTTACCCTATCCATTTATATGGTGAAAGTACTAAGACTGCTAAACTGCCTTTAAATTGCTCTGTTTGGAACTTCCCTAAGATGAACTTTTGACCTCAATAGGACCTATATAGTTATTAGGGGCAGAAACATGATAGTTTTCATGCAGATGTTCAGTGAGTTAATGTTTTAAAACATGCTACCTTCTTAGTAAGATTTGATGCTCATCTGAGAGCCTTATGGAAGCTGAACTTTGTAGCAGCCAGGACTGTAGCTGTTTAATTTGACTGGGGTTCTAAAAGGAAGGCTTTTGAAATGGAGTTCAGACAGATTGCTCTCTTAAATACTCTTGTTGATTTAATTTGCTGTGTTTTATTCTATCTTTCTTTCAATTATCACTTGGATTTTACTATTTCTGATTGTTTTTGTTTTTGGTTGAAAGAAAGGGATCATAGATTATTATTTAGCTCTCACCACTGGCTGCTTGATATGGCCCACTGTTCATCAATGCTGATAGCCAGAGTTTTAGTAGTTGTTGATACCATATATGTCCCCCTTAATCTTGTAATCCTGTACCTATGTGAAGAGACATTTTTAAAGAAGAAAATCAAGAAAAAGGTCTCATGGCCTTATTTGTCATTTTTTTCTTCTTTAAAACATCAACAGATTTTTTTTTAGAAGAAGTTTCTCTAACTAAATGTCTTTTGTCCTTGAAAAAATGGACAAGAGTTGAAACAAGCAATGTATATGATCGGTAAAGACATCCAAGTCAAAACACAGACCCCAGATTATACTTACCCACTTCTTTGCTTCCCACAGTGTGCTTTCTGTCTTGTAAGATGCTATCTTCAGTGAACTAGAATTGTAGTTACTGTTTGATCCTCCTCTTATCCTCTTAACCTTGGCCAAAGATACTTACATCAGCACTTCCTAACTGATGTGCCACATCCATTACAACGATAAGTTACAGTGAGCAAGATACTGATTCCTTGTGTTCTCAGGGTGGCCTGACAGGATCTGGAGCTTCTGGGTCAGTTGTATCTGAAGGTGCCCAGCTCCATTTGCCCTTATGTGCTCTATAAACACCTTTCCTTGAACACTATGACATGAAAAAGATGAAAGTACTGCCTTAAACTTCAAATGAAAAACAAGGAAGTGAAATTTCATAATTAAGTAATTACCTTTTAACCACTTATGTAATCGGTATTGTTTTTGTTCTTTTTCAGTTTTTTCTTTTAATTTAGTCAAGGTAAACATCTAAGCAGCAAGTAATATACTGATGAAAACAAATTGTGAGATTTGTAGTCTGGTAACTTGTTTTCTGATTCTTGTGTTAATAGGAACCAGAGGTCTTAGTAAATGAGAGCTATGACTCTTAAAGACATTATTAAGCTCTGGGTACTCAAATTGTTCTATCCCCATACTCATTGGGTGAAAGATTTTAGTGTACAAGGAAGAAATTATGCCAGTCTATAGAGTCTCCTCATTGTAGAAAAGTTTCCATTTTTATGCTTTTGAAGATAACAAAGCAGCTCCATTGATTGTGGTTGACAATAGCAATCTCTGTGTTTTTGCTAGCAACATACAAATCATAAGTAGAACATATTTCAAAGTTACATGTTTTCCAAGAGTAAGTGTGCTGAATTTTGAACTTGGTTAGTACAAAAAGGTGTGTTTTTTTTGTTTTTGTTTCTGGTTTTTTTTTTTTTTTTTTTGGTAAAGAGATTGGATAACTGAAAATTTAGATAAACTCTAAGGAAGTAGTTATTTACAAAAATACACTGAAGAATAAAAAGACAGTAAACATAGTCATAATGACTGTAATTGCTAACTATGTATTCAGTTTATCTGAGGGGGCAGGAATTTAGCATCATTTAATGAACTCTAATTTACTTATCAGTAGTTTTTCTTACAAGTGTCTTGTTGCAATAACATACTATTATACTTTATGTGTGGTTTTGACTTTTTAATGGCAATATCTTCTTCATTAGTTGACTGGAAAATATGTAAGTATAGTGTCCCCTTGTTGGCAAAGAAAGAGATTCTGATCTTCAGAGTGTACTCACAGCTGCAGTTGTGAGCTGCCCTCTCCTGGTCACCTATGCCTTCCAGAACTCCTAGTGGATACTAAGGAAAATCATATTTTGCCAAATAAATGGGTGTTTTAATCATCTTTGATCTTAACATTACCCTATTTTGTGACACTGTAGTATAAAGCTCTGCTGTAGCTCCTTACTTTTCATCTCTTAAAAGACAAGGTTGACAGAGAAGATGAGTCATCTTTTTTCTCCCACGTTCTTGTAGGCATTCTATCCACCTGAGATTTTTGCCCCATTGCTTCAGTCTTAATGGACAAATTTTGTGCCACCTTTGTTTACTACATTGTTGAGATTTACTTAGAAGATGTTTTTAGTTTGTCTATTTAAGTTCAGAACTGTCTTAAATAAGTGGATTAACCAAGGTGTTTTCTTCATAGAAGATTGTTTTTACATATTTTCTTAAAGATGAGCATCAAATTTTCTCTACTGTTAATAATTCATGTTGTATATGAGTTTACTAGTGATTCTTCTTAAAACCAGTGCTTATGTTTTTATTTTTTTATTCTCTATTCTTCAAGTTCTATCCTTTTTTTAGACTCTAGACTTGTGGACGTCTGGGATTTGCATCAGTTATGGTGCTTAACAAAACTTTAATACCAGAATTTTAGAAGCATACTTTCTTGTTGAAGGTAGCAGTTTATCCCAGCCTTTTCCTGTTATTTATCAAATCTTTCTCTGTACTTTTAAATTTTGTATTTTTTAAACGGAAGGAATAAAAAAACTTGCGGTTTTCGTTGTATTTCCCACTTAAAGTTGTACCTTGCTACTAGTTGATATTTCTATTAAGATTCATAGAAAACTTTTTATGACATGTGATTTCTAAAGTTAATATATATTTTAGTAACTCAGTATAACTCATTATTTACTAAGGAAGCATACTAATATCACATATCCTCTTAAATATCCTACAGTTAAGAACAAAAGACTAGAAGACATTAGGCCTTTTCATTTATTAGTTCTTTTACCTTTTAGAAAATTTTATGTAATTATTTTTCACGTGGCAAGTTTCATTGTACACTACACATATACATTTGAGGAAAACTATGGGTCCAAAGATTTGGATATATGGAAATTCCTTCTTGAATTAGCTGGAATTTCTTTTCCTTTTTCAAGTTAGAATACCCAGCCAATCAATTCAGTTTTGAAAGATTTTTAAGACCCTAATCAATACTTTAAAATTACTTATGAAGCAATTTATTAAAAGAGTAACTTTTAAAGGTAGAAAACATGAAAATCACATCCAGATTGTGGAAGGGAGTTATTTACAAGGTCAGGGTGTGTGCCCCTTCTTTCTCCAACCAAGACCTTTCCTGAACTTGGTGACTATGGATGAATGAGTGCCTGAGATTCTTTAATTTGATATATGCATTACATTTTTAAGATCTTAAACTAATAATACCTCTCTGCTTGTCTTTGGTGTTGAGATTGTTTGAACCTTTTGACACTTGCTTTTGAATCCCTGCTGTCATTTACTAGTTGTGTGACAGATTTGCCACCTTCCTCCTTTATAACGTGGAGGTAATATTCCTACAATGGATGCTTGTGAAAATTAAATATTAATAAAAATATTAAATGCATTTTGTAAACCATTAAGTGACATACAAATGTAAATGGTATTCCTTATAAAATGCATTTAATTTAAAAAATATATATGACATTCCCAAAATGGAAAAAGGTATTATAGTGTATTAAATTGTGGCTTCCTAACTTAACTCCAGATTGCAAAGGACTAGAAAAGTAGGCATTTAATATATATTATGATTTTGGATGTATTTCCTCATAAGTACAGAGCTAGCACCATAAATTACAAGCAGTAACCAGATCTTTGACTCACTTTATATTACTTAGGCAACCTTCTGTATGCTGTTTTCCCTAGTCCTCTCCATATCAGTTAAACCTGAACTTTCATCAGAGAAGTAAACATTTCCTGTAAAATACTATATGTTAGAAGTGTAAGAGCGGGTTCTTCTAATGTTTAGGAGTTAATGTGTGAAAAAAACAAGCTTTGTTCTGTGTGTTCTTGCATTTCAGTCTGTATTTCTGAATTTATGTATGTGTGTGGCAGTGTAGGGTAGATGATAAATTTTGTAGCCTAGGAAACCTGTATCCCATCAGGAGAGAAAACAGATGTTCTTCCTCCTGGTTAAGAACTACATCTATCCATTTAGCAATTATGAATCTCTTCCCTTGATAATACTCTTGAGAAAGGAATCTTTTAGCAGACAGGATCAAGAAGCACATGACTAATTTTTACATTATGGGAATGAACCCATTTACATTTACCCTCTCCTTTTTCATGCCTTCAGTTTAAAATAAAAGTAAGTAGACACTCCAGTTTAAATCACCAGACTACCTTATAGGACTAAAGGTATTCTTTACTTCCTAGGGACTCTTCTTTACTTCCTGGGATCAGCAAATAGGAGACACTGTCAAAGATCATGAAAGAAAGTTCATCCTTTCTCCTGTCCCCAATCCAGTTCAGCCAAGTTGTTTCTAGCCATGTTTTTATATAATAGTTTCTGATTTTAGCTTGTTTTGATTGAAATTATATTATCCAAGTCTTGTTTATGTTTCCCTGAAAATGAAACCGAAAATCCTGTTTATTCTACTTAATATTTGTATTTTTTTCTGTCCCCATGCTACTACTGTAATTGAAACCCATATCTCTTACCAAAATATAATCTGTCATCTTGTTGCTTCTAAGTTTCTTTCATGTTGCTGTTGGACTGATCTTCCTAAAATAGAGGTCTCATCATGGCTTTCTCTTTTCCGAATACCTTTTTCCTTTTTCAAAGGCTTCCTGTTGCCTATAAAATTGAGGATAGCATGTTTAGCCTAGAATTGACACTCCTCAGTGCTGGCCCTGTTCTGTGTTTTCAGCCTGTATGCCATAGCCCTTCTTCACATGAGCCAAAGTGGATGATTCAGTCTTTGATACTTCACTATCTCTTTTCTCATCCTTCAGTCAGTCTCTGTCTTTGGGATATCCATCTTCTCTTCCTTCATCCTCTCCCCAAATCCCTACATGTTGAATTCCTACTTCTTTCTCGAAATATTACCATGATGTCACTTCTACATCCTTAAGGTCAGACATAGAAAGACAAGAGTAGGAAACTGTATTTCCTGTAGCAATATGGCCAAAACAATAATTTAATTCATTTTTTAAACTAAAATGGTTTCACTTATATAGTTCACCCAAGAAAACAGAATGAGCTTCCCAAATGCAAATGCTTAATATTTAAAATTTCATTAACCATACTTAAGAAAATTCTGCACACCATCCACTTAGGTATCAAGAAATGATGGTATGACCAAAATGGGCAAAGGAAGAACAAACTATTACAGACAAACTATGAAACTCAGAGGAGCTAATAGTACAACTGTACTTTTTTTTTTTTTAAATTTAGGGATGTGTAAAGAGCTATAAAGTTCTTGACAGAATGGATTTGATAAATCATCAGGGAAAGTAGTTAATGCTTTAGGGTAAAATATTTGAAAATTGAGCTTGTAAAATATATAAAAATAGAGTTTTACACTCCTCTTTTTAATTTTTAATAGTCTCTTTATGATGCTAAGCATGTTTTAGCACTAGACTCAGTTTTTTAAATGTCTTACCAGCTTGGCATGGTAGCTCATGCTTGTAATCCCAGCACTTTGGTAGGCTGAGGTGGAAGGATTGCTTGAGCCCAGGAGTTCAAGACCAGCCTAGGCAATAGAGCAAAACTTCATCTCTACAAAAAATACAAAAATTAGCCAGATGTAGTATTGCACGCCTGTAATCTTAGCTACTTGAGACCTAAGGCTGGAGGATAGCTTGAGCCAGGATGATCAAGGCTGCAGTAAGCCGTGATTGCGCCGCTGCACTCCAGCCTGTTCAATGGAGCAAGACTTTGTTTCAAAAAACAAAGTCTAACAGTGATGTTGATGTTGTACCAGTGTTATTTGGAAGATAACTTGAGACTTTACCCATGCATACTGGATTTTTGGGAAATATATTTAAGTTTTTCCGTATAAATGGTTAAAAAGAAAAAAAAAATGTTATATTGAGAGATAGAGGTTTCCCACCCAGAAGACAGTCCATGGGATATGCCAGTACAATTAATTTATCCATTCAGGCCCAGTTTCAAAAGGCTTTGAAGATGGGTTGTAAAGTTCATTAATCATCATCATTTTTTGGCTGAGATAATTATTATAACATAAAAAGTCTGTGGTTATTCTGATGACCTGTTTTGATCCTTAGAGACAGAACTAAGGATTAAGGTGAGATGAATCTTCCTAGTTTACTAGCCAAAACAATGTACTCAGCCCTAGAACAAAATTCTCTACCACTTGTATTCAGCATTTGGTCTTGCTGAAAATGTTCTCTTCTCTTTTTATTTTTATGATTTCTATTAATAAAATTGCATCTCTGTCTCCCTTTTTGCCGGGGGGCAGGGGAGAATAGGGCCTTGCTCTGTCTCTCAGCCTGGAATGCAGTGGCATGATCACAGCTCACTTCAGCCTTGACCTTGACCTCAAACTCCCAATCTCAAGCAGTCTTTCCACCTCAGCCTCCTGGGTAGCTAGGAATACCATGCATGGCTAATTTTTTCTTTTTTGTAGAGACAGGGTCTCACCATGTTGCCCAGCCTGTCCTTGAACACCTGGGCTCAAGGGGTCCTCTCACCTTGAACTGAGATTATAGGTGTGAGCCATTGGGTCCAGCCTGCATCTTCTTAAAGTTGAAGATTTCCTCTATGATCATATCAACCCAAGTTTCTCCTTCTCTAATTGTTATAGCATTTCTTATAATGCCATTCAAGTACCATCACTAACTTGATTGGACGTTCCTCAGCCCAGAGACTGTTTCAGATTTATTGTTCTCCACAGTGCTTAACACAGAGCCTAATGCAGAACAAATTCATGTGAATTTTTGTGAAAGCCCTTGGTATCTCTAAAGTGCTTTCAAAACAAAGCAACTAATTTTATAAGATAATTCGATTTTACTCACTAACAAGATTTCTCTACCTGGGCAATAAGATATGCAGAAATTCCAGACCTATCAGGTGTTTATTTGCAAAGAAACAGAAAGTAGTTAAACTTCAAAAGTTATGAATGCCCTCTTGAGCCCTGTCCTCACAGAAAAAAAGTAAGCAAAATTTCTACTGTTTCCAAGGGGCTAATGCTCTTCTTAACTGTGAAACTTTATAGTTGTCAGTTCTGACATTTAATTCTAAAAAGGGTGCCATCACCTTCAGTACTCTATTCATTTGATGTTTCAACAAATATGTTGAATACCACTGTATGCTAGGTTAGGGATAGGAAAAGACCCAGACTACTATGAGGGAAAGATAAAACAGTGATATGAGAGTGTATAACATTCTAACGTAGTATGGAGGCCAAGGAAGGCTTTTATGGTAAGATTTAAACTGAAATCCAAAAGAATTAACTAGTTGAAATAATGAGATGAAGAATGTTTTGATCCAAGAAAATAACATGTGCACCCCCTCTACTAAAAGAAATAAACGATTTACTTGTCCTGAAGGTAAGCCAATATGCTTGAAGTTAGAGTGTAAGAGAGAGCAGGTAGGGCAAGATGAGGCCAGAAGAACAAGTAAAGGTCAGAAATTTCAGGCATTGTAGGCCATGTCAAGGTTTTGGACGTTATTTTTAGAGCAGTTGGTAACTGTTGAAGTATATGAAGCAGGAGTTATAGGATCAGATTTCCATCGTTAGCAAGATAGCTAAGCTTCAAGAAAGAGAATGATGGCTTGTAGTACATGCAGAAACACCAGTTAAAGAGGCTATTGAGAGGCTGAGGCAGGAAGATCGCTTGAGCTCAGGAGTTCAGCCTGGACAACATAGTGAGACTTCAATCTCTACTAAATAATTGAAAAAGTTGCTGGGTGTTGCAGTGCATGCCTATAGTCCCAGCTATCAGGGAGACTGAGGCAAGAGGACCACTTGAGCCGGGGAGATCGGGACTGCAGTAAGCCATGATTACACCACTGGATTCCAGCCTGAGCAACAGAGTGAGACTCTGTCTCAAGAAAAAAACAAGAGAAGTTCTAGGAATGATATGATGACATGTTGTTATCTTAGGTTAGTGAAGTGGCAGTGAAGAGAAATTAAAATGTAATGTTTTAAAGTAAAATCAGTAGAACTTGTTATGGAGTTATTTATAGGAGTTGAGGAAGAGGAAGACAAAAACAACTCTTTAGATTTCTGATTGTGCTGTATGTATACTAAGATAGGAAATACTTAGACGGGTCCACTTTTAGGAAGGTGCATTTGAAGCACCTAGACAGTTGAATTTATTCAATTGGTCAGGTAAAGAGTTTTATTTGTGAATCATAAGCATAGATAGTCAGGCTAACTTAGGTTTTCAATTATCTGAGGAAATAGAGGGCTTTGTTGTTTTGTTTGGTAGCCATTAGCTGCATGTGGCTGTTGAACACTTGGAATGTGTCTGGTCTGAATTGGGATATGTTATATTCCAAAGACTGAAAAAAGGCTGTAAAACATGTTGTTAGTAATATTTTATATTGATTATATATTAAAATATTTTAGCTATATTGGGCTACATAAATATGTTATTAAAATTAATTTTATTTCAATTTAAATTTTAGCTAAACATTTTTTAAAATTTTTTTAAGAAAATTTAAAATGACCAATCTCACATTAATAACTTGCATTACATTTCTGTTGGGCAGTGATGGTATAGAAAAGCAAGCATAGGATTGGGCCTTGAGATAGCCCAGTATTGAATACATATTATCAGAGTCAAGTTCTTGGCATTTTCATGAGAAAAGACTCAGATACACGACATACACAAAAAAATCTGAGCATTGAAAAAACCTCCTAGGAGGCTGGACACAGTGACTCACTCCTGTAATCCTAGCACTTTGGGAGACCAAGGCAGGTGGATCACCTGAGGTCAGGGGTTCAAAACCAGCCTGGCCAACATGGTGAAACCCGTATCTACTAAAAATACAAAATTAGCTGGGTATCTTGGCACATGCCTGTAATCCCAGCTAATTGGGAGACTGAGGCAGGAGAATTACTTGAACCTGGGAGGTGGAGGCTGCATTGAGCCGAGATCACGCCACCGCACTCCAGCCTGGGCAACAAGAGCAAAATGGTGTCTCAAAAAAAAAAAAAAAAAAAAAAAGCCCCCTAGGGAATTTTAATGTTTCAAAATAAAAAGAATTTTTCTGTCCTCACAATCTCCTCTTTAAAGAGGCCATCACTGACAGTAGTTCCCAGCAATACAAGAAAAAAGAAATAGCAGTAGAAGAGGAGGAGCCATTAATTTCATTTCTGTTGGTTCTGAAGAAACAGAGATAACTCTTTCTGTATGACTTGAATTTTTAAAAGAAACCCTTGATATGTAGTGGCGGTTATACAAACTCTACCTCAGGGTACCTAAAAAAAGAATGTTTAGTTACCTGAAAGAAGGGGAAGTTTCCTTCTAGAGAATTATTGATGCTAACAAATGAAAAAGGAATAGTTTGAGCACCAACATTTTGTAGCTTCTAATGAAACAGTGGATTTACAGAATTATCAATGGCTGCTGATTTGACAAAAAGAGTCACCTGACATTGTGCCTCTTCAGAGAACACAGTGCTTACCTTGAAGTATTATTTCCAAAATTTAAAAAATAATCTAATCTAGATATAATCAAGTTTCTAGATCCAACCACAAGTTTATAGGAAATACAGGGCTATCTCATGAAAATTCAATCAGCAAAATCCAGAATGTGTTACACTCTACAAGATATCACTTCATTTCTTTAACAAATAATTGCATGGAAAAGAGGGGGTTCGATTGAAGGGAAGAAATATGGAAGGGGGAAACTATAGATTCAGGGACTTAATTTATTACAGTGGACCTTTTTGGGATCTTGTAAAGCATATACGTTTATGAGATAATTATAAAAATTTGAACATTGCTGAATATATGATTAGTTATTGTTGGTTTTTAAAAGTATGATACGGTTACATTTAAAAGAGTCCTTATTTATCTTTTGTTTGTTTGTTTGAGTCTTCCTCTGTTGCCCAGGCTGGAGTGCAATGGCATAATGTTGTCTCACTGCAGCTTCTACCCTTCAGGTTCAAGCAATTCTCATGTTTCAGCCCCCTGAGTAGCTGGGACTATGGGGTGTACCACCATGCCTGCTAGTTTTTGTATTTTTAGGAGAGATGGAGTTTCACCATGTTGGCCAGGCTGTTCTCAAACTCCTGACCTCAAGTGATCTGCCCACCTCAGCCTCCCAAATTGCTGAGATTACATGTGTGAGCCACTGCGCCGGGCCCTTATTTATCTTTTAGATATAGTATGCTGAAATTTTTGCAGATAAAATGTTTTGCTTAACAATTGTTCAGTAGAGGACAAGGTTAAGTGGGTAGGGATATAAATGAAATAAGATTGGCTGTGAATTAACAATTGTTAAAGCTGGAGCTTTGGGGGTTTATTATACTATTTTTTCAACTTTAAGTTTTCCAAAATAGTGAATGAGTAAGAAAGAATGCACAGACAGTATATAGAGAGGAAGTGTCATTAATGATTTTATCTACTATGCCTTTTTGTATCAGAAGATGTGGAGAAGAAATAGAAATATTAAAATTAATTTCCATGAATAATCTTTTTACTTTCATAAATATCTGCCAGGCCTGGTGATTTGACCAGTAAATGGGATCTATCTTTTCATTTAGCCTATAAGTTGGCTAAACGTTTTAATCTTCTCTCATTCACTTTAACTTTCTCTTACCCTGTAAGGTGTGTTTAATTTAGTGTTTATTATTCCTGTGAGTTGGGGAGTTGGTTAAAAATTATAAAATACATACATAAAACGTGTAAGGAAAATTATAACTTGAATGCCTATGTAACCATGAGCTGGATCAAGAAATAGGACCCTTTATTTCTTGTTTCAAAGCTGTGTGGTTTAAAAAAAAAAAAAGGAACTAGACAGTACCGCTGTTGCCTGTCCCCTCTACACCACATACTTCATTCCTCCCCTCCTCCACTTATATATGTATATTCATTACCCTGACATTTATGGAAATCAATCACTTCTTTGCTTTTTGTTTTTGTTTTTTAACAGTATAGTTTGTCTTCCCTCTTGTGTTCTTCATACTTTTATTATATATTCATGTATTGTATGATATCATTTTGCATGTTTGCAAACTTCATTAGCATTATTCTGTACGTATTCTTCTAAACGTGTCTGCACTCTGCATCCCATAGGATTTCCTTTATACTGATATGTGTAGCTGTAATTCAGTCCTTTTTTAATTACCATATAGTGTTCTTTCGTATGACTCCTCCACCAGTGTATTCATTATCTTACTAATAGACATTTAAAGTTTTGGAAGTTTTTTTGCAGTTACAAACAAAGCCACTAAGGATATTCTTGTGTATATCTCTTGGTGCATGTATATGAGAGTTTCAGTACAGCAAGGGTTGGCAAACTGGCCCACAGGCCAACTTTTTTTTTATAAATAGGCTCTGTTTTTATAAATAAAACTTTTAAACAGTTATGCCCATTTGTATGTGTATTGTCTATAGTTCTTTTTGACCCATAGTGGTAGAGTTGTGTAGTTGGCAACAGAGACATTATGGCACACAGCCTAAAATATTTACTACATGACCCTTTATGAAAAAGTGTCCTGACCCTACTCTTAGAGTGTATAGCTTGGAGTAGAATTACTAAATCTCCTCAGTAAAGGTAATCATCAGCTTTACTGGACTGCAAAGTATCCTGCAGGAATTATTATATGAGTTCTTACTCACCTACCTACCTCCTGGTCAAAATTTTGATTTGCAGTCATAGCTTGTTTATATTGCTGTTTCTCTGATTACTAGTCAGGCTGAACACAGTTTCAAATGTTTCTTGAATCTTGCATTTTTTTTGTTGATTGCCTGTTCATATTTTTTGCCCATATGTCCTATGCGTTGTCTTTTTTTCTTAGTGACGTGAAAATTTTTAAATATGTTTCAGATATGAACCCTTTGTTGGTTATGTGCATTACCAATATTTCCTCCCAACTTGTGGCTTGTCTTTTAAGTTTTCTTAATGATGTCTTCTAAAAAACTAAAACACTTTTTATTGGAAATAATTTCAAATTTTAAAAAGTTGCAAAAATTAAAATGGTACTCTTATCCCATTTCCTGTTTAGAAAAAACAAGTGCAGCTTGCTGCCGGTGTTTTCCCTCAGGACAAATGAGAAATTGGTTAGAGACTATCTGTGTATCTGATTCCATTAGCAAAAAAAGAAAAGAAAAAAGAGAATACCTATTTAGCCTTTATCCAGAGTCATTTATTATTTACATTTTACTCTATTAGCCTTATTAATCATTTGTGTGCTTGCTCACTCTTCATGTATATGTATTTGTGTATTTGAATGTGCATATACACACACAATTCTGAACCATTTGAGATTAGAGCACGTATTATGCATGGCCTTCATGAGAGTATAGTGATACAATTTTATGAAAATTACCATATCTAATTATTTTTTGAGACGGAGTCTTGCTCTGTCATCCAGGCAGGAGTGCAGTGGCATGATCTCTGCCCACTTCAGCCTCCGTCTCCCAGGTTTAAGTGATTCTCCTGCCTCAGCCTCCTAAGGGGATGAAATTACAGGTACATGCCACCATCTCCAGCTAATTTTTGTAATTTAGTAGAGATGGGGTTTCACATGTTGGCCAGGCTGGTCTTGAACTCCTGACCTCAAGTGATTCACCCACTTTGGCTTCCCAAAGTGCTGGGATTATAGGTGTGAGCCACCGCACCCAGCCTCTAATAATTTCTTAATGGTGCTTCTTCACGTATAAAAGTTTTTATTTATTTTTATTAGTTTTTTATTTTCCTTTTTTTTTCCCCACCTAGATTTCAGAGGATGTATAAAAGTTTTTAATGTTAATGTAGTTATTTACTCCATCTTTTCCTTATGGTCTGTATGTTTTAAATTCTTTCCCGTATCTGAGTTTTAAAAATATTTGCTGTATTTTCTCATATGATTCTTAAAATCTTGCTTTCCATATTTAGGAATGTAATCTACTTTGATTTTTTTTATAGTGAGAGATGAATAACTATTTTGTTTTATCCCATTGTCCTAGCACCAATTTTTCATTTTTTGAGACAGTCTCACTCTGTCGCCCACTCTGGAGTGCAGTGGCATGATCTCGGCTCACTGCAACCTCTGCCTCCCAGGTTCGAGTGATTCTCCTGCCTCAGCCTCCCAAGTAGCTGGGATTACAGACACACAGCACCATGTCCAGCTAATTTTTGTATTTTTAGTAGAGATGGGGTTTCACAGTGTTAGCCAGGCTGGTCTTGAACTCCTGACTTCGTGATCCCCTCGACTTGCCTCCCAAAGTGCTGGATTACAGGTATGAGCCACTGCATCCAGCCGTCATTTATGTAGATCTCTTTGCCTCCAAGAAGAAAACAAGATTTCTTAAATAGTGAAAAACTGCTAGTCACTCCAACCAAAAGTACCTTCTCTCTCCTAGGAACATTTGGTGCTAATTGATGATTTTCATTTTTGCATATTTCATCATTCCACAGTGATTTATAGAACAACTCTTACTATGTACCAAGTATAAACTCTTTGTTTGAGTGGAGCTAAGAAAGAGTGGAAGATTTCGGAAAGAAAAAAAAAAAGATTATAATTACAACACCATGCTAAAAAATTTCAGAGTTCTGCTACTGGTAATGGCAGAATTGCTCATAATGTACCAGTTTTCCCACAGGTAATTCTACTTTGGATGAAGCAATATACTATAAATGTTTAATACATAAAATCTAAGTGTTTATAAATCTTAGTATTTTATTTTAGCTTTACTATATATTTACTGGATTTCATCAATTGAAAGCATACTTTAATACTTAAAATCAAAGTAATCTGGCCAGACCCGGATGGCTCATGAGTTTCATCACAGCATTTAAGGTTGTTAAGGCAGGAAGATCACTGTCCAGGATTTCAAGACCAGCCTGGGAAACATAGCAAGACCTCATCTCTAAAGGCACTGGAGACCAGCCCAAAGTGGGCAAAAACTCATAGGAAGTCAACAATTTGAATAAAGAAAAAGCATTTGATAACTTTCCTATTTTTATGATTTTTATGCTTGAGGAAGGTTAGTAATGGCTGCACCAAGGAGGTGATTAGAACTCAGAAAGAAATTCCATTTCTTACTGATTTGGGGAATCAGAAAATAGAAGCTACTATAGCACCTGGAAAGGGAAGGGAAAATCTCAGAGGGAGATCCCAAGTTCTGTATATAATTGATTGTCAAATATTTGATCCTTGAATAAAACACCATTCTTCAGAGGAACATAACAGAATCCATAGCCTCTAAAAAGTATCATTCACAAAATCTAGAATACAATCCAGATTTAATAAAAAGACATAAAAAGAAACTGGAAACTTTGATGTATACTCAAGAAAAGTTAGTCAATGGACACTAACTCTGGGATGACCTAGATACAGCAATTAAGAAAAAAAAAAAAAAAAGTAGGAGGGGTGCATTTTTTTTTTTTTTTTTTTTTTTTTTGGTTTTTTGAATGGAGTGTATGTAACCCAAGCGGAAGTGCAATGACCATTAATAGGCATAATCTTAACTCACTGCAGCCTCCAGCTCCTAGACTCTGATCAGCCTCTCACTTCAGCCTGCCAAGTAGCTCAGACTCCAGGTGGATGCCAACACAACTGACTGACAAGGATTTTAAAGCTGTTTTTAATTTTGACTATGCTCAAGGTTATAAAATGGCATACAGTGACATAATAAATATGAAACTCACTGGAGAAATAAAACTATAAAAGAGAACTAAATGGAAATCTTAGAACTGAAAAATACAATATCTGAAGTAAAAATTCACTGTCTGAGCTGAATAACAGATTGAAAAATATCATTGAAGAGCTAAATCACCCAATCTGAAAATCAGAGAAAGAAGCCTTTAAAAATAAATGTAAAGGAGCAGAGCCCCAGTGACTGATTGAACAATATTAAGACCTAATATGTGTCATTGCAGTCCCAGAAGAAGAGAAAGAAAATAGGGCCAAAAATGTATTTATCTTTAACAGATAGTGGGAGAGAATTCTCCACATTTAGTGAAAGATAAAATTTTACATATTGAAGAGATTCATAAGCAAATTGATGAAAACTAATGATAATAAAAATCTTATAAATAGTGACAGAAAGGAATAATAAAACTGATAGTTGACTTATTCTTAGAAACAGTGGAGGCTAAATGCAGTAGAACACCATATTTTAAAGTGTTAGGGAAAGAGAGCTTTGAGGAAAGCTGGGAATCAAGAATCCTACATGTAGCAGAAATATCCCTCAGGACTGAAGGCCACATAAAGATTATTTTATATTTACAAACTGAGAAAGGGCCAGATGCTGTGGCTCACACCTGTTATCCCAGCATTTTTGAAGGCCATAGCAGGTAGATCACCTGAGGCCAGGAGTTTGAGACCAGCCTGCCCAAAACCGTCTCTATTAAAAAATTAAAATTGAGGGAGAGAGATCCAAGATGGCCACGTAGCAGCAGCTCAGCATTGTAGCTCCCAGTGAAAGCACAGAGAGTGAGTGGATGCTGCAATTGCAGATGAATTTTTGATGTCCACAGACTGGGAGATTCCCGGCGAAGGAGCCACCCGGGTCGCCAGTGCAACTCTTTTGGCAGGCGCGGCGCTTCTCGGTGTGGAGTGTACGGGACTGGGTGCCCAAAGGCTCCGCTGGTCCCATCCCCACAAGGAGAACAGCAATTGGAAGCGCTGAGGACTGAGAGCAAGCACAGCTGAACCTGGGAAGGCCCAGCTCTGTGGGGAAGGGGCGCCCCCCGAAGGAAAACTAAGAAACAGAAAAA
>CAUYQU010057583.1:0-25144 GCA_963574635.1 Cheracebus regulus
GGGCAATAAAACCAGAATCCCATTCTCTCTCCCTCTTTCTCTTTCTCTTTCTTTCTCTCTTTCATTCTTTTTTTCTTTCTTTTGCTGTTCCTTTCTTTCTCCTTTTCTCTCTTTTTCTAAAATCTCTTCCTCTTTCTTTCTCTTTCATTTTTTTTCTTTTGCTGTTTCTTTCTTTCTCCTTTTCTCTCTTTTTCTAAAATCTCTTCCTCTTCCTTTCTCTTTCATTCTTTTTAATCAAAAAAAAAAAAAAAAAAATTGACTGTAGTGTTTCTAAAATTCCTAATACGTGTCTCCAGGACCACAAGAGGCTTCTTAAAATTAACAATTGACAGATTTTTGTCTTTGGATTAGCCAGCTAGACAACAGCATTTTGAAAGAACACATAGTGAAACTAGCTGATGTTTTTTGTAGGATGAAGTTTAGGCATGTTATGTTTCTTTCTTTGTTGTTGCCTGGATTGTCCTCTGGATAGATGATCGTTGTAATACTTTAATTCTGTGTAGATACGTGAAAGTTGAAAAGCACTTCTGTAACTAGCTAGAACATCTAAAACCTTATCCTGTCATGTTCTGTCAGCTCGTTCGCTCATTTTTCCCCTTTCTTTAGGTTCTTACTAATACCAGTTTTCTCCATAAATAACTCCTTCCCCTCTAATGATTCCTATGGAGAAAGAGGGCAAAGTTTAGGTAGTGCTGTAGTGTGAGTGTGTGTGTCCCTGTGCAAATTTATATGTTGAAGTCCTAAACCCCAAGGCAATAATTTTAGGAGGTGGGGGCCTTTTGGGGGATGATTAGGTCATGAGGGCAAAGCCTTCATGAATAGGATTAGTGCCCTTATAAAAGAGGCCTGGGAGAGACTACTCTCCTACCCTGTGAGGATGCAGTGAGAAGATGCCAGCTAGAGCTAGGATTCTGACCCTCACCAGACACCAAATCTGGTGGTGCCTTGATCTTGGACTTCCCAGCCTCTAGAACTGCAAGAAATACATTTCTTTTGTTTCTAAACTGCTCAGTTTATGGTATTTTGTTATAGCAGCCCAAACAGACTAAGACAGATAGAAAATTGCTTTATTTTGTGCTGGTAAGATAGTTTATAACTTTTTTTTTTTTTGCTTGAATTGGGCCGTTTCTGTTGGGGGTTTCCTAGAAGGTATTATTTCCTCTTCAGGGGGCAATTCTCTTTTCTTACTTTCCTTTAGCAAACAATTTTTTTTTTTTTTGCCATTTATTTATGTCTGGATAAGGCAAAAAGAAACATGATTCTTGAGAATATTTTGGTTTTTCTCCCCTCCCTTCAGTTTGTGCCAAGTGAGAACACAGACTAATGTTTTTTTTTTTTTCATTCATTTTTATTTTATTTTTTAAAATAAAATGTGGTAGAACATGCTACACTAGCTCAGGATTCCCAAATAACTTTAGTGTCTTGAAATAATAAAGGTTTATTTTTCTGCTCATGTTGTATTAATCATCATGGAGAGAGAGAGAAGCTTCATATACATCTTTATAACTCATGGAGCCAGGCTGATGTAGTAAACACTATCTGGACTGTTGCTTTGGATGGATCTGGTTACCAAAGGGAAAAGAAAGTTCTAGAGGGCTTCAGCACACTTGGCAGAAGTAGCATGGCCCACCTAGCCACCAGGGAGCTAGGAAGGATAATCCTGCCAGGTGCCCAGAATGAGAGGAGACGCACACATTTAGCATTCTGTCGTCTGCAAGTTGATGGGCAGCCTGAATCAAACAAGCTTAAGTAATCAGGGGATTATTGTTTCACAACATTGAGAATCCAGAAGTGGTTGGGATCTAGACCATATGTGGTATGATGGGGAACTCAGTGATGTCCTTAAGCACTTGAGTTTTTCTCTCTCTGAGCTCTGCTGTCCTTGACTTGGAGCTTTGCTCTCAGGCAGGCTTCCCTCTTGGCCATATGCTACTGTAGTGGTTCTAGATAGCACTTTTGGAAATGACAGTCTAGAGAAGAAGGGCATAGGAAAAAACTAATACTTTTTCTTAAGAAAATTTCCACGAAGTCCCCAGTTAGATTTCCCACGTATCAGGGGGAGGAATTGTAATATGACTAACATGATTGGTTTAGAAATGAGAATCTCTTTATTGGAACTAGGGGCAGGATTGACTTTGTCCTGAAGCATGTGGCTATTTGCAGGACAGGTGGCTACTTCAACGAAAGTGGGGTTTGATCAAGAAGTGCAGAATGAGCCACCATCAATGCCTGCTGTACTCACTGTAGTGCATGTGCATACGATTGAGACTTTTGTCTCTAGAGGTGATGAGAGAAGCTAATTTTTGATGAGTATTTTTGAAGCTAATTTTTTATCAAGTCTCTTGGTAAAAGGAGACTTGAGTGGACAAGGATGTATCCTTGACTTTAAAACTTCTTTTTCAAGCAAAATATGATCATTTATGCAGAGGTCAACATTGTGTGCAAAATACTGCAGTAGGTGCCAGGCTATACTTTACAGGAAAGACAAGGCCTCAATACATAATCTCTTATTAGTTTATAGAAAGCCTACTGAAACAAACAGAAACCTACATGAAGCAAACCAGTAATGGGCCGATGTATTTAGTACCTCTGAAACAGTTCTTGTTTGACCAACATGGTGAAGCCCCTGTTTTGACTAAAAATTAGCTGGGCCTGGTGGCACACACCAGTAATTTCAGCTGCTGGGGAGGCTGATCAACAAAATGGGGATGCTAGTCACATTTACTTCCAAGGGTTCTTGGGGATGAAATGGGTTCTTACTTGTACAACTCTTGAAGCGATGTGCCTGGCACGTGGTGAGCATGCAGCAGACGCAGTACTAGCTTTCATTCTTACTGGTTATTTGTCACATCCATGGATGTCTTCTTGTCCTTTGTCTTCTTTAATTGTTGACAGAAGTTGACACAGTGATCATCTTGTTCTTTAAAAAACGCTTTCTCTCTTCCCTTGGCTACTATGACACTTTACTGCCCTTGTTCTTTTCTAGTGTCATTGGCCATTTTCAGCTCCTCCATTAGTTTCTCTCCCACTTGTCCTTTAAATGCATATACTTCTCAAGGATCTCTCCATCTAAATATCCTTCCCTCAAATTGCTGTCTTGTGCACTTACCTTTTTAGTTAATGCTATTATATCCTCTAAGTCACTCTGGATTGTTACCGTGAAATCATCCAGAATTCTATCTCCTCCTTTGCCTCCCTTTTCAGACCACCCCAAAGCTGAATTTTTTCCAAATTTTATTGATTGGACCTGCACCACTGTATGCATGGCCTTCTCATGTCTGATGCTAATATCCCATTTTGGATATCTGGTCATTCACTTTTTCTCTCTTCCCATTGTTAGAGCTCTCTTTCGTAAAGTTCAGCCTTAATGTCACTCCTCATTGCATGAAGTGGTGGTCTCCAAGGAGGGGCGCTGGCATAATAGGAAGTATACAAATAAGTACATTTGGATATGAGAAGAAAATATTAAAGCTATATTTATGCTTAAGTTAAGCTTTACTAATATTTGGTGCATGCTTTGGTACCTTTACTGGATCTATAAGCGATTTGCTTATGTATCTTGAAGTACCCAAGGGAAGAGTGCAAGATGAATTGATGACCCGCCACTGTTTGTTGCCTCTCAGCATATTGCAGTCTATTAAAGCTTACATGTAGCTGCTTCAGTAGATTTACAGAGTGTAGCATATAGTTTTTAAGATGCAAGTGCTCTCAAAAAGGATAAGTGACTTTTTTTTTTTTTTGTACAGAAGTATTTGTACAGAAAAGGAGAATTGGAGATAATTTTGATAATGTAAGATGAGTAGGATTTAGATAGGTGGAGAGGAAAAATGTTTCAGTCAGCAAGTTCAGTGTGTGGGAACTGGGGAATGTCAGCCTGGCTTTGGGGGCAGCTTGAGGTTCCTTGGTGCTGCATGTTGGGGAAGAACTTTCTTTCCTCTGGTTTCATGTTTGCATCCTTATATGGGATGTGCATTCATTGTGATAATACTCCTGGCCTCTCTAGAAACTCCCTCACTTTAGTCTTCCCCAGTGGAGAAGTGACTTATGGTCTTCAAATTTTGAAAAGGAACTGGGCCTGTCTAGTTTAGCTCATCCTTTCCTACATATTTTGTTTTCTGCCGTGCTTGTTTATGCTGTGAGTTTTATAGGGGCAGGCCTCCTCAGGAAGGCCTCTGCCTGTCGAGCTGCACCTGTGACTAGGTAGAGAAATTGGCCTAATTCTGGGATGAAATATTAGCCAAGACAATTTGACGAATAGACCTAAGCTTCCTTTTCCAACCTAGGCTTTATTAGTAGTAAAGCTATTGTGTGTGTGTGTGTGTGTGTGTGTGTGTGTGTGTGTATAATATATCAGCTGTGTATTATATATCAGGAAAATATATATTTATCTTTCTGGCTTTCCTGTCCATCACTGGTTTTGAACTTAGTAAAATAAGGGTTTTAAATATTGAATCTCTTTTACTTCAACACCAAAGATTATCTCTAAAATCGATCACTAACTCTTAAGAGTTACGTGAGGGTAACAAATTAAAAATGAAAAGTTTTTGAAAGATGAACTGTCTACAGATGTATAGATTTATAAATGTTCTTGAGGGTGGAAAATAGAAACAATCTGGAACCTGTTATTTCATAATTAATTGCCATCCACAGATTAAATTCTAGCTCCTGCCAGCCACTTTCCTGCCAGATCCTTGGATTTCAAGAAATGGTGGGAGAGGATGGCAGCAAGTGGATATAGCAAATGAAAAGTATCTCACTTTGAACATTTAACTCAGTATCAGGCCCTAAATCATAGTGTTGTGATATCTCAGTATATGGAAAGGAGGCAATATCAGATCAGGAAAATTAATTTTCCAACAGGAATGGGGAAGGTTAAAGTAAATAATTTCAAAGGAGACCACTAAAACAGAGATTTCTTCAGCTTTTCAGAAGTACCACAATGTTGTTTGGTCTTCTCTCAGTTAATGAACAGTGGGAAATGTGCTTACATTGGCTTAAGAGAGCCAAAACCGCAATTCCTACTACCACTTGAGAAAGTCCTAGAATTTGGGAGAATAAACCCATTACTGTTTAAAACTAGAGAGAAAATCATTTGCAGTTTTCTGCTGGATTTGATCCATTCTTCCATACATGAAAAGATACAGCCCATATATGGCAAAACCCAATTCAGTTTTTGAGCCCTTTAAATGAAATGATTGAACAGTTTGAAGCATGACTCGCCTGTGGCATAGGCATGAAATCTTAAGTAATGACTCATGAGAATTACTGTTGCCACAGAGTTTTAGAATGCAGGGATTGATCTGTCTCTGAAAATATTTATATTTGATTGCATTTCTAAATAGGTAAGTGGGTAACAGCTGTTTGAATCTGGTGGCATGTGTTTGTAGGTATGGGGGAGAATATAGACTGTACTGCTTTTGTGTTAGAGAAATTGTGCTTTTTTATTTTTTCCTATCTGGTTTAATAGAGTACAACAGCAGAAAACTGATCAGTTCAGGGAGAGGCCCATTTCAGTGTGGCCCTTTTCATCCACAAAGTGGTTTGGAATGAAAAATGCTAAGGTGCAGTGTTTGGCTGGCACTTAGATAACTAAGAAAAGAGAATTGACTAACTGTAGCAAAGAGAGTTGATGTGAGGCTCAAGTCATCTTAGGGCTCCGAGGAGAGGATGAGAATCCATTAGCGCCTCTATCTGGGGAGAGGAGTGTTGCCAAGAAGGCCTGTTTTGTGTTTGTTTTCATTGACACTGAATTTAATTTATATCTTAGAAACTATCCAGAGAAGTCGAAAGTTAAGTTTGAGAACTGCAATGTAGTAGTCAAAGAAGCCATAGCTTGGATGAAAAATTTCAGCTGCTATGATTAAAGAAAAACAAAAACAAATTACAAACCAGCGTTGTCTCCCTTTTTTCAAGCCACTGATCAGTGAGTAGGCATCTTGAGAACCAAAGGGATTGAATACAATGGAGGATCCAAAAACGGAACCAGACATGACCTGTGAGGCAGGAAGTACAGCCTGAACTTTTGTTGAAAACAGCTCAACAATGATATCATTGGCTGATGATGGAGGAGGCTATTTTATAACTCTCTGGAATATGAGTTTAAAAATTACATTACTCTGTAAACAACAGAAACAGTACAACAAAAGGCTTTTTAACAACTATACCTATCTTTAATATAGGCAAAAATGAGAAAATAAGTTGGAAAATTCTCTGCCTATCCCAAGTTGAAGTCACTAAACTTTACCCAGATCAAATTTTATTATCTTTAAATATAATTCTGCTGAGCTTAGTTATGTGGTTATATTAGAAATACGCAAGTGGAAAAGAGGCTGCTATAGGCATTCTCAGTGACAATAATCAAACTATTATGTAGGTGGGGAGGAGAAATTCTATGATTACCTAATAATGAGAAAGGAGATGGGGGGAAATAAAAGAGAGAGCAAATACCAGGATTTAAAATCTCAGAAACTAGGTTATACTAGGACAAAAGCAAACAATTTATGCCTTAGTAAGCTTTTAGCTATCAGAATTATAATTCTGTTTTATAGATATCAAGAAAATGATTTATATGCTGTATAATCAGGGGATGACAGTCTGTTAGTGATGACTGCTATCCTCACTGATTATCAAGGCTGAATTAGAAATAAACTATTGAAAGCTTAATATATCATCTATAAAATTACTGCTAATAATAAAGATAGACTAAGTCCTTAAAAGAATAACTCTCATGTCTAGAAACTATTAAACACTTAGCATTCTATATCAAACTTCCAGAGATTATTTAATTGAAAGAAACAAAGTTGTTGTGATTAGAAATTATAGCTCAGAAATATATTTGAATTTTAGTGGAACATTGGATGTAAATCTTGACGTAATCTTTCAGTATTGTGGAATCAGAAGTCCAGAGGTAGAAATGTTTAAAGAGGATTTTATGTAACCCCTGGTTTCTGCCAGGCTGTTTTGAAGCCTTTTATTTTAGAAATAAAAATTGACCAAGTGAAAGAAAATGATTTCTGATTTTTGAAATGAGTAGAATAGCTAGACGTGATTGCTGGGGAGAGAAGATAAACAATTTTAAACAAACTCTTGTGTAATCATGATAGGATTCAAAGGATGTATTCTTTGTTTCTAAAATGCATCTTTTAAACATTCACAAAAATGTCACCGAGATGCTCTGTCTTTTGTATACCAGGAAGAGTAGGCAATTACCATTTGCTGTTTGGGTCCAGTTTGTGGGTCCTTTGTAATATTTGTGCATTTTTCACTTTACAGATAATGTACAGAACAATAAAGCAATAGGGAGAACAACTTTATTAGAATACTTTATTAAGAATTCAAACATAATATACCCAAATTCTTATTCCATGTTGTATAAATGAGTAACATGCTAAAATGCAGCTGTTTATCAACTGTTACATGTGACTCTACAACATTTTCACCTTGTTAATACTGATTCCATATTTCAAATGCATCTCTAGTAAGTTCTACCTTATCATTACTTTTTGGTCTTATTATATTTATGTCATCAAATGCCATGCTTGAAGAACTTTTTGAAATCTTGGACAACTCATAGTTCTGTTGAAGGAGGATATCATCTTTCCTTCATGTTTACAACATGTTTTTCTTCCTAGGTTTGTAAAAAGTCAATTAGCATTATCAATCTAATGAATATTTTTTATTTCCAAATCATGTATTTTCTGTTAGTCTTGTTTTAACATTTATTTATTTATTTTTGAGATGGAGTTTCGCTCTTGTAACCCAGGCTGGAGTGCAATGGCGTGATCTGGGCTCACTGCAACCTCTGCCTCCCAGTTTCGAGCAATTCTCCTGCCTCAGCCTCCTGAGTAGCTGGGATTACAGGCATGCACCAAGATGCCTGGCTAATTTTGTATTTTTAGTAGAGACGGGGTTTCACCATGTTGTCCAGGCTGGTCTCAAATTCCTGACCTCAGGTGATCCACCTGCCTCAGCCTCTTGAAGTGCTGGGATTACAGGCATGAGCCACTGCGATCAGCCTACCCTTGTTTTTAACATGTGTCAGCTTGCAATATATGAAGTTTTGTTACAGGCCATTTTAGCAAAATAGTATGGCCCAAATTCTTATTGCAGAATATTGTGCCATAAAGTCCTTTCTGTTGAATAACATTTTGAATGAGAACACCATACATTCTTTTTGCATTTAGAAATATATTGGTGATGTATCAGTTCTTGAATTTGAGAAAATCCATGTAGGATATCTTCATTTAAAGATTCATAGTTTGAATTTTGCTCACACAGATTGAATATTCCACTTCTAAAATGTGTGGAACTGGAAGTGTTTTGGATTTTGGAATTTTTAAAAAATATGTGTATACATAATGAGATATCTTGGGTATAAGACCCAAGTCTGAACACAGAATTCATTTATGTTTCATATACACCTTATACACATAGTCTAAAGGTAATATTATAAAATATTTTAAAATAATTTTGTGCATGACACAAAGATGGTATACACTGAACCTTTAGAAAGCAAAGATGGGGCAGGGTGCAGTGGCTCATGCCAGTAATCCCAACACTTTGGGAGGCCAACGCAGGTGGATCACCTGAGGTCAGGAGTTTGAGACAGCTTGGCCAACGTGGTGAAACCTTGTCTCTACTGAAAATACAAAAATTAGCTGGGCATGGTGGCGCATGCCTGTAATCCCAGCTATTCGGAAGGCTGAGGCAGGAAAATCACTTGAATCTGGGAGGCAGAGGTCACAGTGAGCCAAGATTGTGCCATTGCACTCCAGCCTGGGTGACAGAGTGAGACTGTCTCTCAAAAAAAAGAAAAGAAAAATAGAAAGCAAAGATGTCACTATCTCAGTCATCCATGTGGATCATCTGAGATGGTTTGGCATCACGATTTTTCCTGACTTTGAATTTATATGCTACCATTAAGCAATCATTTTCTTACAATTATTCACACATAAATTCTTAACTGAAAAATATGACATACTATTAATACTGGGAAAAAGTAATGTGTTCATGGTAACTAAGCCTGTAAGCAGAAAAGCATCAGCAGAGTGACCTGTGTCATCTGTTAAACAACAGCCCCAATGAACAATGGCAGGCTTTTAGTCTCTACCTATAACACTGCGTTTTTGTTTAAAAATTCACCCATCTGTACACTGATGATGTTGTGTTTTGATTAACAGGTTACTACTGTACACTGTAGCTTTTTAGGAGAGAAGAAACATCAGAAGCAGGAAGTGGGTCCTCTAGTTATGAGGAGGCATTCTGCTGGATGGCTTGTAAAAATGTTTTTTCTAGAGTCAGCTGCCTCGTTAACAATGGTTTTGGTCTTAGATGTCTCTCTTTGATTTTGTAAACTGATATGATTGATAACTTTTTCTGTTAAGAATGCGTGCTGCTCTAGGCTTTCAATAAGCCCATCAGACATTTTTATCCTGTCATCAGTAAGCACTTTTTCTACAGTGTTAACAATGTCCATTGCCTGCTTCTGGCATCTTATTGGCACTCAAAAAGTTTCAGATTTTGGAGCATTTCAGATTTCTGTATTAGGGACATTCAGCCTGTGTGATCAGTTTCATATCATCATCATCATCATCATCATCATCATCATCATCATCATCATCATCAGAATCTAGAGTGCTGTCATGTGTCTCTTTGCATTCATCTTCTGATTTAATTGTGCCGTGTCTCCATTTGTCATTTCTCTTTGTCATTGTGGACACAAAATGAAAAATTCTTAATTCTCACCTATGTTCATGAAAGCTAAAAGCAGACTATAAAGTTAGTATGTTTAGTCTAAAACTTTTCTGGAAGATTATGTAATGTTTTGGGTAATGCAATAAGAAAACTAAAGGATGATAACATAATAGTAATAATTTATTTCATCATTATATCATCCTTCTCTAGATGATTGCATTTTTCTGTTTTCTTTAGTCTTTTTTTTTAAATCATAATTGGGAATAATTGTTGTGTAATAATGAAATGATTCTTAGGGTGATGAAATAACAAAAGTGTTTTAAGATACAGGAAAAGTGAGATCACTAGGATCCCGTAACATATCTTAGATTGATGAAATGCTCCAGTAGACTCTTCTTGCTTGAAAGATAGTGAATTTTATTGTTTTTTAAAAATAATTAAATTTAGGTCGGACATCATGGCTCATGCCTGTAATCCCAGCACCTTGGGAGGGTAATGTGGGTGGATCGCATGAGGCCAGGAGTTCCACACCAGCCTGGCCAACATGGTGAGACCCCATCTCTACTAAACACAAAAATTAGCTGAACGTAGTGGCACATGCCTATAATCCCGGCTAGTTGGCAGGGCTGAGGCAAGAGAATTGCTTGAACCTGGCAGGTGGAGGTTGCAGTGAGCCGATATCATGCCACTGCACTCCAGCCTGGGCTACTGAGCAAGACTCTTTCCTTAAAAAAAAAAAAAAAAAGATTTTCTCTTTCTTTCTGTTCTTTAGAAGATGTCTGAGAAAAAATAAAAGTCATGAAATACAGTCCTTATATATAGTTAGAACTGCTCAAAAAAGAAATAAACAAAAAAAACCCACCACCCTAAAATTGAGTACAATGGACCTTTATGGTATGCTGAGAGCCAATCAAGATTGTAAGCGGTATGTGATGTTCTTGGAAGCAAAAGGGAAGGGATGAATATGGGAAGCAACAGGAGTAAGAAGGGCTTGGATTTTTGTCCAGCTTGGAACCCTAGGCTGCTGGAGTTTTGAGAGTCTTCCTTACTTAAACTTAGTTTCTGTGGTATTGCTGAATTGGATCTACTCTAAGATCCCCACCTCACGCAGTTTTTTTTTTTTTTTTTTAACATGTTAGGTTTTAGATGCTGGAAAATGTCAAGCAATATAATGGGGACATTTGTGTTAGCTAGATCAAGTCTCTGGTGGAAGATGGAACATTGTCAAAGCCCTTCAAAATCTGTAATGTTGTTTGAACTTTGTACCTCATTATTTTTTTGGAGCTTCTCTATAGCCTTTATATAGTTTGCTTTAATTGTCTCCCTGAGATAAAGTAGTATATTTCAGAGATGGCTGTTATGAGAACTTTAGCTACAAGGAAAGTTTCCTTGTTGTTAGTTTATTTATGTCTTGTCTTTTCTTTCTTTTCTTTTCTTTTTTTTTGACGGAGTTTTGCTCTTTGTTGCCCAGGCTGGAGTGCAGTTGTGCAGTCTTGGCTCACTGCAACCTCCGCCTCCCAGATTGAAGCGATTCTCCTGTCTCAGCCTCCCAAGTAGCTGGATTACAGGCGCCCACCACCACGCCTGGCTAATTTTCATGTTTTCAGTAGAGGCCAGGTTTCACCAAGTTGGCCAGACAGGTCTCGAACTCCTGACCTCAGGTGATCCGCCCACCTTGGCCTCCCAAAGTGCTGGGATTACAGGCATGAGCCACCGCGCCCTAGCCTATGTGTTTTCTTTGTTCATACTTCTTTGCCTCCACAACATGCCAGATTTTTAGGAAGGATAACTTCCTAAATAAAAATACTTCTAGGGTGAGGCGGATGGGTTCTATTGTTAGTGGTTAACCAAAATTTAGTGTATTTCTACCCTAAATGTTGAGGAAGCTGTAAGAACTGAAATTTGAAAAGCCATTACTGATGTTACTGTGAATTTGGCATAAAATGACACAGCCCTTGTCTTAGTTCATTTAGCCTGCCATTATAAAATACCGTAGAATGGGTGGTTTTATAAACAACATAATTGATTTCTCACAATCCTGGAGGCTGGGAAGTCCAAGATCAAGTTGCCAGCAGATTCCATGTTGATGGAGGCCTGTTTCCTGGCTCATAGATGGTTGGTCGTCTTCTCACTGTGTACTCACATGTCAGGAAAAGCAAGGCAGCTCTCTGGGGCTGCTTTTATTAGGTCATTCACCCATTCATGAGTGCTTTGCCCTCACGACATAATCACCTCCCAAAGGCCTCACTTCCTAATACCATTACATTAGGGGTTAGTATTTTAATGTATGATTTTTCGTAGGGTGGGGTGCAAACATTCAGTCTGTAGCAGCCTTCTTGTGATATATGTACTGATTCATTGGCTCATTCTGCCTATTGTCCAAAATCTGATTAGCTTGGATAGATTTAAGGCCATGTATAATACATGGTCTTAGGCAGTATTTTTCTCTTCTTTCCTGATACTGTTCACTGCAGCTGAATTCAACTATTTTTGCTCCTCTGTGATACTTCCAGATTGTTAGACACGTAGCATGGCATGGGGAAGTGCAAGGAAATTGAAGTCAGACAAGCTTCATTTTGAGCCTTAGTCGGCTGCCAATTGGGCTTTTGACCTTGGGAAGGTCACTTGACCTCTCTGAGCCTCTCGTTTCTCATCTACAAATGGATTTCCAAGTTATGATGTCTAACTGTGATGATAACTGTGAAATGTTTTGACATAGAGGTCATTTAGTAGGTCTTCTCTTCCTTTGCCCTTGACTGAGCTAATATCATAATGATTCTCACCTCTTCTTTTAAAAGAGGCGTTATATATACACTTAAAATTGCAGTAAATATGGAAGCTATCTTAAGAATTTGTAGAACCCATTGAGATGATATATTTTTATTTCTATTTTTAATTTTTTGAGGCAGAGTTTTGCTCTTGTTGTCTAGACTGGAGCACAATGGCGCAATCTCGACTCACCGCAACCTCCTCTTCCTGGGTTCAAGCAATTCTCCTGCCTCAGCCTCCTCTGAGTAGCTGGGATTACAGGCATGTGCCACCATGCCCGGCTAATTTTTTGTAGTTTTAGTAGAGACGGGGTTTCTCCATATTGGTCAGGCTGGTCTCGAACTCCCAACCTCAAATCGTCTGCCTGTCTCAGCCTCCCAAAGTGCTGAGATTACAGGCTCTAGCCACTGCGCCCAGCTGAGATGATTATTTAAGGTAACAATTTCATCTATGTTCTTGATCTTTCATTTAGAAACCTCACCCTTTCCTCTTGTGGTGTCTACCTACTGACATTCAGGCTCATTCCTTCTGGCTATAAAAGTGTTCAAATGTGTTCTGTCTACAAACAAAACTAATACTTCAGATCAAATAAAGAGCATACAAAATGCGAACAAACAAAAATACCTCTCAAAAAAACCAAAAGGGAAACTAAAACCCTTCTTAGTTCTCATTCCTATTTATCAGCCTCCTTTTCTCTTGCTTTTATAACTAGTGTCTTGAAAAAAAAAAAAAAAAACAACCATAATAACTATGGTCACTTTAAAAGAATTTCCTTTTATTTCTAAAACTGATTTCAGTCCAACTTTCAGCCCTACTACTCTATTGAAACTACATTCCTCAAATCACAAAAGTCCCAATAGCAGAGTCTGTGGGACACTAATAAGGCATTCTTTTTTTTTCTTTTTTCTTTTTTTTTTTTTGAGACAGTCTAATTCTGTCACCCAGGCTGGAGTATAGTGATGCCATCTTGGCTTACTGCAACCTCTGCTTCCCAGGTTCAAGCAATTCTACTGTCTCAGCCTCCTGAGTGGCTGGAATTACAGGCACCTGCCACCACACCTGGCTAATTTTTTTGTATTTTTAGTAGAGATGGGGTTTCACCATGTTGACCAGGCTGGTCTTGAACTCCTGGCCTCAGATGATCCACTCACCTTGGCCTCCCGAAGTGCTGGGATTCAGGCGTGAGCCACAGCTTCCAGCCCACTAATAAGTCATTCCTTTTCTTCACTTGGCTATCTTGCTCTCATGAAATCTATCCCTAGTCATTCTTACTACTTTTGTGCAGACAACTCCCAAAGCTGCATTTAGCTCACGTTTGTCTTTTGAGGTCTAAACTCATACTCTTTGGCTTTCTTGGCATTGCCACAGGATGTCCCAATAGAACCACAGTTTAGTGTGATTAAAGCTAAATCCACTTCAGCAGGTATTCTTCTTGTATTTTTGATCTCGGCTAATGACACTATCATTCACCTAGTTGTCCACTTTTAGGTATAATTTATTGAGGTATAATTTAGATATAGTAAACTGTCATTTAAAGTATATAATTAGATGAGTTTTGACCTATATCCACCTGTGATACCAACACCACAGTCAAGATATAAAAGATTTCCATCATCCCCAGAAGTTTTCTCATGCCACTTTGCAGTGTTTATCCTCTGTCTACCCTTGGCCTAGGGAACCAAGTTCATTATACCTTTAGTCACTAGAGATTAGTTTGCATTTCTATAATTTTATATAAATTACAGAATTTATATAAATTTTATATAAATATAAAATGATACATTAGGGTTCTCAGAGAAAGAGAACCAATAAGATATCCTATCTATGTCTATACATAGGCAAAGATATATATCTATAAAGAGATTTAAAAAATATATGTATAAAGAAGTTTATTTTAAGGAATTGGCTTGCTTATGGGAACTGGCAAGCCCAACATTTTTAGGGCAAGCTGACAGACTGGAAACTCATGTAAGATTCTGTGCTGCAGTCTTGAGTTTGAAGTTTATAGGGCTGGCCAGCAAGCTGGAAACTCAGATGGGAATTGATGTTATAATTTTGAGTCCAAAATCTGTAGGGCAGGCTGGAAATGCAGACAGGATTTCTTTGTTAGAGTCTTGAGGCAGAATTCCTCATCTTCTGAGAAATCTCAGTTTTTGGTTTTACTGCCATCAACTGATTAGACTAGGCCCACTCACATTATAGAGGGAAGTCTACTTAAAGTCAACTGAGTATAGTTAATCACATTTATAAAATATTTTCACAGCAACACCTAGTCTAGCTTGGCTGAGCTGTGGTGACCAGTTGGGCACCATAGCTTAGCCAAGTTGACATACAAAATTGAGCCATCCCTTACTCTTTTTGCATCTGTTCACTTTTACTCAGTAGAATGACTTTGAGATTCACCCATGTTGTATTCAATAGTTCATTCCTTTTTACTGCTGACTGAAATTCTTTTTTTTTTTTTGAGATGGAGTCTTGCTCTGTTCCCCAGGCTTGAGTGCAATGGCGTGATCTCAGCTCACTGTAACCTCCGCCTCCTGGGTTCAAGCGATTCTCCTGCCTTAGCCTCCTGCATAGCTGGGACTACAGGCACATGCCACCATGCCTGGCTAATTTTTGCATTTTTAGTAGAGATGGGGTTTCACCATGTTGGCTAGGATGGTCTTGATCTCCTGACCTCGTAATCCACCCACTTCAGACTCCCAAATTGCTGGGATTATAGGTGTGAGCCACCGCGCCCAGACTGCTGGCTGGTATTCTATTGTGTGAATACATGACAGTTTGTTTAGTCTTTCTCCTATTGATGGACACTTGGGCTATTTCCAGTTTTTGTCTAATATGAATAATGTGTTAGGAACATTGGTGCACAAGACTTTCTGTGAACATATATTTTTATTTCTCTTTGGTAAATATTTAGCAACCCAATGGTAGATGTTTGTTTAATTTTAAAGGAAACTGCCAAACCATTTTCCAAAGTGTTTATACCGTTTTGTATTTTCACTAGCAGTGTTTGAAAGTTCCAAATGCTCTACATTCTCTGCAGTATTCAGTGTTAATCTTTTAAATTTGAGCCATTTTAATGAGTGTGTAGTGGTGTTTCATTGTGGTTTAAATTTGCATTTCTTTGATGATGAATGATTTTGAACATTTTTCCATGTGCCATTCAGGTATCTTCATTTATGAGATGTGAGTTTAGATTTTTTGCCCATTTTTCTTACTGGGTTGTTACTGAGTTGCAAAAATTCTTTTTATATGCTGGATATTAGTCCTTGTTATGTATATATATGTATTGAAAAATATTCTATTCTGTGGTTTCTTATATATTATCTAAATGGTGTATTTTGAAGAGCAAAAGTTAAAATTTTTATCAAATCTAATTTGCGAGGTTTTTTTTGCCTACTGTAAAGTCACAAAGATTTTTCTTGAGTTTTCTTCTAGAAAGTCTGTTAAATATATTTGAGTCTGTGATCTATTTTTGACTTTACCTTTTCCCTCACTCTCTATATTTGGATATCACCTGTCATGGATTTCTATTTTAGAAAGGACTCACCCCCTTACTCCAACCAGTAAGGATTCTCTCTCTCTCTCTTTTTTTTTATTTATTATCTTTCTCCTGCTAAGAGATACCATTGGAAGGATTCTCTTTTAGACTATTTTTGTTCAAGCCCTTGTTGTTTTTGTCCCTCACGTTAAAATACCCTTCTCATTGGTATCCTGCCTATCATGTCTGCCTTCTCTGTTTCCATAATGCCATAAGTTATTATTCTAAAATGACTCCAGTCATTGATGTTACTGCCCTGCTGAAAAATTCTCAATACTTGTCAATTTCCCAAGAGTTGCCTAAATCTAGCTGATGTCACTTAATGGAATCTTCATGTTATAGCATATGACAAGGATAGAATCAGCCAGTTTTCTGTGTAAAAAATTAATCCCAAACTTGGAGGACTAAACCATAACTTCTGTTATTATATTTACCACATTCTATTGTCATTATTTTATTAGATTGAACTCTTTTTAATATATTGCCTTTGATATTCTTCCCAGCACCTACCAGACCATTGTGATACAGGAGACTGTTTTTTTTTTTTTTTTTTGAGGGAATAGTTGAGGAACCTTGGCGATTAAAAAGCCATTGTTGGAAATCATTGACTCGAAGGGTAGACTGGGCAGCCAGTAAGTTTTGGGTGCTATGTTGTTTTTAAAAATCATTTCATACTTAGAGGGGCTAATTTAAAGAGAATAGTCTGGAAGAATAATGTAGCCTTCAGTTTAATTAGGAAGTAGCTTTTGTTGAACCGGCAGTGGAAGACGTGATAAGGAGAATGGTAAGAGTAAATTCATTATTCTTTTGGTAGGAATAAATTCAGAATAAATTCATTTTTCTGAACTCCCTCTGACTTATTGTATACTCTGCTTATTCCATCAGGGCCTTGCTGTTGTTTTGCTCCGAGACATAGGTATTTAAGTGGAAGATTATGTATTTTCAGAAATAATAGAAGCATGTTTTCAAATTAAGTTTGTTCTTTGGAGGATTTTTTTTTTAATGAAAGTAGAGCTCTGAAAGACACCTTATAAAACTTTTATTACTGCTATTCTAAGGTAGTATACAGGCTAAGTAAGTATCCAGGAGGTAGAATAATTTAGTCTGTGAGTAACTGTTAGTTTATTGATTAATGTTTATAGCTTGATGATGTGGCGTAGATTTTGAGTCATTCTTTAGCATGTTTGCTCATATTATGCTTTGGAAGTATTTTAAACGAAACCTTCTGACTTCTATGGTCCCAGGAGGTTAGCTGTAAGCTTGTACATCGTTAATTCAGGGAATGATAGTGACTGGGATAATAAACTCAGAGGCTATTGAGAATTTGTAATGATTTTGTTGTATTTGTATGTAATTAGATCCTGTTGTGCTCCTATTTAAAACCTCCCCGTGGTCTCCCATTGCACTTAGAATGAAATCCCCAATGCCCTCCTAGGCCTGACTGCTTTTGCTGGCCCTCAGCCTTATCTCCTACCCCTCCTCCTCTTGGTAGCCTTGCTTCTGCTACTCTGCCTGAGCATGAAAGTGCATGCTCTCCTTAGGCCTTTGTATTTGTGGTCCCCTCTGTTGATGATCCTCTTCTTCAGTCCTTCAGATGCTTTTTTTTCAGGTTTCGTATCAAATGTCACCTCCTCAGAGCAGTCTTCAGCAGTCTCTATTTCTCTCTAGTCACCTATTCCATTACACTATTTTAACTGTCTCCATGGTACTCGTCACCCTGCCTCTTGTTGGTCGGTAATCCTCAGGACAGTGGTTGCCTTGCTGTGTGGTTCACTCACTGCAGTATCCCTGTGCATGGAGACACACAGCGGGTGCTCGGTGCAGAGGGATGAATGTCATCTTTATCATCCTCTCTGAAGTAAGTGAGGAAGCAAAAACAACTTGTGGCTAAACAGGTACTAATTGATACGATTGTCTGTTTAAATTACTCAATAATTGATTCATCTTTTCATTACTCATACAGAATTCAATTACAATAGAAACAGATACTGTCTTTTGTGGCTGGAGCTGGTATGCAGATTATAAGGTTCTGTCTCGTATTCAATTTGTCGGGTCATGATTTCTCTTCCTATCAATTCTTTAATGTAGCTGAATAATAGTCTTTTTTTGGTTTTAAGTTTCTATTATTTCCATAGGCATTTTGGGAATTGCTGAAGTATCATTAGGCCATGTGTTCTGTTTTTTCGAGTTAAAGCATGGCTGAGGCAGGCTGGTAGATTGAGAGCTCTTCGGGCTGAAGGTCAGGAAGCCCAGCCTCTGGTTTTAGTTCTGCCGGTAGCTAGCTCTCCACAGGAATATTTTGGCCATCAGTTCCTTAATTTATGAAATAATAGAGTTGAGTGAAATGGTCTCAAATGTTAGTCTTCTTTTAACAGTGTATAATTATGTAATTCTGGGCAAGAATTAGTCATTTTGCACTTATGGGAGTTTTTACAGGTTGTATGGGTATGTGGTATACATGATATTCGTCCAGTTACGATTAAGCTTTTCAAGAATGGTCAAATTTGTTTTACTTAACTGAACATTAAAACATCTGAAGGATTCTAGTTTATTTCACTTTGTTTTTATATTTGGTATTGGCTGCAGTAAGAAATACTGTATGTGATTTGTTGACCATATTGACTTAAAAATTGACAGTATTATTTAAGTGGATAATAAAGGTTTGTCTTCAGGATACTTAATTGGCCTTTGCACAGTTTCAAGGATCCCAACCTTTTTCTTCTTTGGCAATTTTATAACTGTCTTGGCCTCATGTGTACTACTTTAGCACATCAGTTTTACTTGAAGTTCGTATCATTCTTCATTGATATTAGATATGTATCAGTTTTAAGAAACCTTATATGCTGTATGCTCCGTTCAGTATTCTGTAGTTCATTGCTCATCAGAATTACCTTAGGATTTGTTAAAACATGGATTGCTGGTCCCCACCCTGAGTTTCTGATTCAGTAAGTCTGGAGCGGGGCCTGAGAACTTGGATTTGTAAGAAGTCCCTTGGTTATATCACTGCTGATCCAAGAGCCATGCTTGGAGAACCTCTGCTGTAGTTCGTCAAGTTCTTTATTTGCATGTGCTGGCAGCGTTTTAGAAGTCTTCTTTACTGTATACTGTTGCATCTCAACAATACATACACCTTGTGGTTCTTGGATTCCCTCATGTGATACTTCGTATCCTCTCCAGGTTCCTGGTTAATGTGATACATAACACAATTTTAAATACCAGTGGAACTCTTAACAACAGGATCCTGTCAGTAACTTTTTTTTTTTTTTTTTTTGAGATGGAGTCTTGCTCTTGTTTCCCAGGCTGGAGTGCAATGTTGTGATTTCAGCTCACTACAGCCTCTGCCTCTCAGGTTCAGGTGATTCTCCTGCCTAGGCCTCCTGAGTAGCTGGTATTACAGGCGCCCACCACCATGCCTGGCTAATTTTTTTTTTTTTTTGTATTTTAGTAGAGACGGGGTTTCACTATGTTGGCCAGGCTGGTCGTGAACTCCCGATGTCAGGTGATCCACCCACCTCGGCCTCCCAAAGTACTGGGATTACAGGCATGAGCCACCGCACCTGGCCGTTTCCAGTAACTTTAACCTTTCAGTTTGTGTGTTTATGTAGAAAAAGCATGCATGTTGACATTTTGGTTTATTTGAGAATACTGGCTTTCAAATCCAAAAGCTCTTTGCTCAGAGGTTAGCTCTATCACTTATTTGACTATTTGAGTTTGGGAAAACTTTGTAACTCTTCTAAATCTTAGTTTCCTTAATTGTTAAAATTTTATATTTGTCTCATAAGATTTTTCAGAGAGCTTAAGTAAATTAGATAAGGTATATAAAGTGCTTCATAGATACTCAATAATTGGCGGTTTTAGAAAAGTTTGTATGTCAGTCTAAATGGTTATAACTTTGATGTGGTTTTGGACAGTGTTTCTCTCTGTGTCTTGCCTTAATGTGGGTTGCTCACCTAACCTGCTTACCAGGGCCTCGCCATGGACAGTAGACAGGTGTCTGCTTCACCTTACGTGTTTGGAAATGCTGTGTCTTGTTCCTCTCTAACCTGGCTGTATATCACGGGGCTCTTAGTTTTGGCTCCTGGCCCCACATCAGGCCCTTCCTGCCCTGGTGAGCTGTTGCAGCCTGTTTCTCTGACTCTCACCTTCACTGGTGAGAGTCACTGGGTTCTGGGTTCTGGAGTGGTTTGGTACTCTTCTTTCTGGCTCCACATGAAAACCAGTGTGGTTAGAGGTATGTCTCTACCCTCCCACCTGGGATAGGATGATTTTTTTTTCACCAAATTAATTATTTTAATCTTTAAATTCTTTCCGAATGTGTGTCATTTTTTAATTTATAGTCAAACTTGCTTTTCTTTTGCATTTTAAGCTCCAGTTTTAATGCTGTGTGTTTATTAGAAACATAGCCTTAGGAAGAGAACTTTGATTTATTGTATTTTCTTAAAAAGGGCCTATATTCACCAGATTTTCCTTAGCTTAGAATACGTATGAGAAATTTGTAGCTGTGAGTCTTGTTGATTGGGGTGAAGATTCCCTTAAGAAACTGTTTTAGTGACTAACAAAGTCTTGTGAGAAAGTGCCAGTTGCTTCCATCACAGATTACACTTAGTGGCAGTGTTGGAGGTTCAGTGACTTGTCATTGTTTTGCATTCTTTTTTTGGTTATGGTCATGAATTCTCTGTTGTCCTAAGGCCTATTGCAATGATATGTTTTCAGCCATACTTATGATTTCATGCTTTTCAAATGCTAAAGGGTTTTGTCTTTGTTACATATTTACACAAACACTTTGCTTCCTATTTCCTCTTCACTTTATTGATGTTCCTCTTGCCCAACTGGAGGGTGTCAGCGGAGAGACGTGAATCTGCCTGAGCAGGTATCTCCTAATCCTGAGTTTTGCTTGTATTTGTGAACATGTGGCAAGCCTCTTCTGCTGGACCAAGTGAGAGTCCTGGAGACAGAACAGAGGCACCAGGTATAGACTGAGGTGTAAGGAGCAAGATATAATTGTTTAACTCGACTGAATTTTTTAATTGAGCGGAATAATTCAGGGTTGGCACACAATATTATCACCTAAAAAGATGTGACTTACTGTGAAGGATTCAATAATAAATAATCGGGCTCTCCGTGCCATATATATATTCTTGCCTAAAAGTATCTTTGTATGGTGCAGTGATATTATATATAAATTGAATTTACATGAATTCAGCTGTATGCACTCCATCTTTTGTATTAACTGTAATTGTTATATATGTGACAATTCACAAATGAAGGAATTTACAGCATTAATTTCAATAATATCTGATTTTATCCTATTCTTCACTGACGTTAATATCTATCCCTAAGTAAGATAGGGATAAATCTCCTATACAGTCTTACCTATAAATTCTTTGAGGGTAGGAGAAGTAACGAGGGGTAATGACTTTCGATGTTGTTAAACTTGGCATAGCAAACGGCAATGCAGTGGTAATTTTTGACAGATTAAGATCAGATGTTTTCGTGGCAAAGAGCTATTTGTTTTTTGACTTCCAGTAGTCTGTTTTTTGACATCTGTTTGTGCTGGAGTAAAATTTACTTTTATAATGTTCTTAACAGTTAACCATAGTTTGGGTTGGTTCCAGCTTTCATAAGTAAATCACTTTGATGAGAATTTATGAGAATCTTTACATAGTTAGGGACCAATAAAATACTATTCTTGCTAGAAGATAGAAATGATACCCAACAATAGTACTCATGTTAAAAGTTAGTGAGTTAAAAGTATTTGTTTTCAGAATTTAAAAAAAGAAAAAAAGGTGAGTCACCTATAGTTACAGATCTTGATTCTGCTCCCCACAAGCCTTTCAATAAATGCTATATTGTAATGGTTATTGCAACAAGAAGCTATTGTGTGGCACTCATGAAATGAGTATCTTTTCTGATCCATGAATAGTGCTATTATCAAGGGGACACTTGAAGCCTTGAAGAAAAGCTTTTCTTTTGCCCTTTCTTCTTGATGTATTTTTTTTTTTCTCTTAGAATAGCCACCAGTTTATGTTTGGAATATAGCCTAATAACTTGTGCCCTAGCCTAATTAAATCATGTTTCTTATGGGGTGAAATGATTGACTGTAGGTACAACAGTCCAATATGGAAGTAAAAAAGCAATACTGAATTTATAGTTGACTTTTAGGTAACTTATACTTCTCACAATTTTGGTCTGGTCTCATTCAAGGAGGGGCCTGAGAGTGAGAAGAAAGATGGCCACAGCAAGGAAGGCCTTTCTTCTGCCAGCTGGCTAGACAGAGCCAAAGCTGCTGGGCTACAGCTGGGCGCACTTGTAACTCCAGACCCAGGCTCATGGCCTGCAAGGTGGTACATCTTTAAGATTCAAGACGATGGGGAGAATTTTGAAGTTATTTTTATTCTCTGATTGTACTTTCCTCATCCTAGACTTCACATGGGCAGACAGACAATGGGGTATGTTTAAAGCAGTGGTTCTCGTAAGCATTTGGCAACATCTGGAGACTTTGGTTGTCACAGGTAGAGGGATTACTCTGGCATTTGTCACTGGACAGTGAAACATCCTGCAGTACACAGGATAGCCTCTCAGGGAAGAATTATCTGGCCCCACATATCAATAGTGAGAGTAGCAGAGGAATGTAAAGTTTCTACTATAATACTCTCATCCCGAAGGCTAGTAGAAGGAAAGCAAGGACAGAATTCTTACTTTAGGCCTGAGAAGGAGGGTAATAGAAGTTGATGTACTATGATAACTCATGACGGGTTTTGTAGCCATACCCATAACCTGTCATCTTCAGAAGGAAGAGAAGTTTAAGGGCTAAGTTAGTTCCAGTGAAGGCCAGCTTGCATTTAAGTGAGTGGTATAAAATCAGAAACTGCTAAATCCACACCTTTGTCTGTGTGCTGAAGAAATGGGAAAATTATCACTAATAAAATCACATTTTTGTTTGCAAATATATAGCTTGCTTCAGTATGTGTTACGTTGTTGGATTATACTTTTTGGTCATTTCATTTAGTCCTAAGATTATGCTTTTTGGTTGTTTCATTTAGTCCTAATTGAACTTTTTGAGAGTGAATTGGAACAGAGCACAAGTCTAGTTTCACTGACACTTAAATCAGCAGAAGATTATAGGGAACCTTTTTTGAATTTAGTAATTGTGGTTTCTTTTTTGACGTAGTTGCCGTAATTGAAAAACCGAAGCGTGGTCTGTTCAGGGCAAAATGAGTCATGAAATCAGAAAATATATAGAATATTTGTGGAGAAAAAGATTAATATAGCATAAATGCTAGAGGAGGGAAGAATGATTTGAAAAACTCCTTTTTTACAACGAAGGCAATTAAATCATAGCTCCATAATTAGGTTGTTATAAAACATAGAAAACCAGATAATTGGTATGTTTTTCTGTTTGACTCTCAGTTTTAAAGGACTGTAATTGATGTATTGTTTATATTGTTTACTAAATACAGTGTTTGGCTGATAGGGAGGGAATAGAGAATGCATGTGATCGCTCAGAGATATGTAGTGCTTCTCTCCCAAAACAATTACAGTGCTGCGGCTGCCAACGGTGATGTCACAGTCGGTAGATAAAGAGCCATTTAAGACTCTTTGTATCATCCTCAGAAGGACAGGGAGAATTTATGTAATATCTGAAGCAGTGTTAAGATTCCTGCTGTGCTCATCATTCAGGAAAGGAGAGAGTACTGTGTATAGAGGGAGAAGCAGTTGCTCCATTTGTCAGAGCAAAAACAGAAATTCCAACCAGTACCTTGGGACTAAAAGAGAGAAAATAAGGCTGGTTTCTCTACCTTTGTACTGTGGCTATTAGAGATGGTGTTTGGCAAGATTGATCTACCTAGCTTGTAAATTTTAGTGCCGTTTATACGTTAGTAACATCCTTCTGGGGCGAGGAAAATGGCATTAATATAGACTTAAATTGTGTGTGGAAAAAAAATTTCCTTACAGGAAAGAAAAGCGTAACATAAAAGTAATTTTCCAAATGCCAAAGGCCTTCTCCATCCACTGCCCACTGTGCTATTTTGCTAAAACTTGGCATTGTTTTTTTGTTGGGGCATTAACCTTCATGCTGGATTTGGGGCCTAAGTAAGAAAGGAATATGCTATCGGTTAAATTTTGGAGGTGAGGAAACCATGCCATCGTTTGGTACGATAGGAGTGGGCCAGGCAGAGGGAAGAGTGGTAAGCTGAACTGAATTGTATTTCAATATTTTCAGTGCATAGCCATGTGCCTGACCTGTAACAAGTGCTTAATCAATAACTGTAATAATTTATAGGTAATAATAATGGGTAAATACTCATAAGGAGTGCTTCCTAAATCTCTTATCACCCTCTTTGACTTTCTGTCTCTGCCTTAACTCAGACTGTCATTCATTTCTTATAGTCAGTTTAACCAGGCAGTGATAGCCTCCAGCGTGGTCCCACAGTTTCTAGTCCTTTCTGCACACTGATGCTAGAGCATCTTCCTGTAAGAGAGACATTACATTTCTTGCTATATGCATCTGTGGCTAATGCTCACAGGTAAAAGTTAGTTTGTAAAGTGTTCCTTGCAGTCTAAGGAGAGTTAAGTCTTGGTTGAGAGTTAAGTCCATGGAATCAGACTGTCTTGGCTGTTTTATTTCCTAGCTCTGTGATCTTAGGTAAGTTACTAATCTCACTGCCTTATTTTCAAAGTAGTTGTTCCCATGAGGTTTACTGTTGTCTTTTCTTTTTTTGACAAACTTTTCATTTAAACATCTGATTTTCTTGATCAATATTAAGGAGAAAAAGCCATCTGTAATTTAAGAATGCTATTTTCAAAGCAAATGAATGAAAAGTCATTGACATTTTCTGTATCTACACTTAAAGGCTGTCCTAAGCTCTTGCTACACTTAGTAGAATGACTTTTGGTAAAAGGTTCACAGTCTACTCCACAAACTGCCTCTCCTAAAAGCTGCCAATTGTGCCAAAGAAATAATGACATTTGGAGAGAGATCCAAGATGGCCGATTAGGACAGCTCAGGAATGTAGCTCCCAGTGAAAGTGCAGAGAACGAGTGGATGCCGCACTTTCCGATGAATTTTTGTTGCCCACAGACCGGGAGATTCCCGGCAGAGGAGCCACACGGGTCGCCAGCACGACTTTTTTGGCCAGC